>VZRU01013352.1:0-15670 GCA_013398155.1 Pedionomus torquatus
TTTTTTTTTTTTTTTTTTTTTTTTTCTTGAGTACAAGAGAAAGAGTCCAAATAAAGTAAGGACAAAACCTTCCAGCGTACCAAAAATTTCAACCCTTTCCATCTCCCATTTTCACTAGGGAGCCAGATTAGGCAAATGCAGCCATGAGGGTACCCTGTTTCATTCACTAGCAAGAAAGCCCCTGCCACTTTCCAGAACAGCACACAGACTTGAAGTCAATAGCTCCTACGTGTAACAGACCAATCTATGTCTTGTATGCTCTTGGATAAAGTTATACCATACGAGCATTTTGCTCAAGATATGATTCAGGCAGCTAAGAATGAACAAAGTAACCTACAAAACAGCTATTGATTTCCCAAAGGGGTGCTTGCAATAGGAAATCAGTTTGCAGCATGCAGAGTTAGGGCTTTAATTGCTCCTAAACCAAAACAAAGTGAAACTCTATTTTTAGCCTTTTGCAGTGCTGTTCACTATTGGAGAACTACCGGGATGGGTGCCTGTAAATTGGTGCAGCAGATCCTTTTGGCCTGAGTTACTAAGGGGCTGACCATGCCTCAAGAAAGAGCATTTAAGAACTGGATTATTATTTGCTGATTAATTATTTTGCCAATGCTGAAACTGAAAAGAGCAAAATTCCACCCGCTCTCCAAGAAGAGAAGCTAGGGGATTTTTTTTTGTTTGTTTCACAGTTTTAAAAAAAGAAGTATGCTTTCTTTTGCCTAGCACTTTTATTAGTGTTTTTATGGACGTCTGGAGGGATGAGATTCTCCCCTTTTCCCACCTTATGTCTCCTTCCTTCCTTTTTATTTTTCATTTAACTAAATGAAACAAGGGCTGAACCAAGGAAATACCAAAACCAAGGAGGTTTTTTTAGTCTACTATTTGAGTCCTTCTTTCTATCCAAAATAAAATATTGCAACTTTTAAAAAAATATATATTATTATTTCAAGTACTTTTCCTCCTAAATTACAATGAGTGTTTTTGGCTCTGTTTTGCCTACCAGATTAATCCTACTGCAGCTAAAGAATGCATGTTGGTTTTGGGTAGGCCACTCAGCACATGAAAAATAATTTTAATAAACAGAAAAAACTATTGGTAGAGGAAAACAATCTTGGTGGTTTTAACCTGTCACAAAACAATTTTCAGCCTTTGACCTTTCAGACCAGGAAACACTGAGAAACAGTCAAAACTAGTTTGTTTTCAGCTTTCTCCATCATTTATACCCAATCTCTTGTCCACCCACAAGTTCACCCACTCCATTGCTAATAAATCCAGAACTCAATATCTTTGTTTCTTAGCTGTGTCTCAGTGCAGCCGATAGGCTCCCTGTTCCCCTGAAGCTGGAATGCTTCCTTGTATCCACAGAGATGGGCAAAGGGAATTATTATGCAATGTTGAATTGCTAAAGCAAGAAGAACACACTGCCTGAGCTCAGGCAGAAAGAGAAGGTGGAGATTAATGAGTCTGAGGGGGCTGTAGTCATCTCCTTGTGTGCTAACAGCGTGGGGTGTGTGGTCTTAGAAAAGGAAGGTGGTAAGAGCCATGGAGATGCATGTTCTTGCTGCCATGGCCTCTAGAAATTCTAATTTTTCTACAAATGTGAAATCTGAGCTGTGATAGTTGAAATGTCCCTGGGCTGGGTTAATACAAAAAGAAAGTGAGGAAGGTTAGGGCATGGGAGCTAGATGAATTTCTTTGAAGCCGGAGAAGGCAAAATTACATTTTTTTTAATGGCTAATTTAAGGTCTTATCTCCATGCCCTTGGAGACGTGTATTGGCTGAAGTCACCCTTGGCTGCTGGGCTTTGTCCTCTGAACTCATCATGAGGTTTCAGTGGCATAACAGGAATAAAAGGCCAAGAACAAAACAGGAGAACCAATGGTTTTTCAGATGCTTGTGGATTTGACCTCAAAGAGAAGAACACCCAGAGTCACAATCCAGCTGGCAGATCTGTGCTCCTCCCCTTGTCCTGAAGTCTTTTCTGGGACGTTGAGCCTAGGCTCCCACTGTGATGAGGTTCAGAAGTAGCTTTACAAAGCTCAAAAGCCTCCCAGGAGGAAGCTCCTTTCTCTTTCATTCTTATGAAAGCCCTGTGGTGTCCCTCTGATTACTTTCCAGCAGACCCAGCTGCCAAAGCCTTCCCTCTGAGCAGAACGGGGCACTTCTTTCACCTGACTGTCCTCTTGCGTTTGGAGAAAGCTTTAAAAAGAAGCCACTTGTAGAGCGTGTTTGGTAATAGGATGTGTCTCTGCTGCTTTGTGGTATGCACTCTATAAATGGCTTTGCTATGGCATTTAATCAATTGTTTCAGCTGTTTATTACCTTGTATATCACAATGCAATGGAGATAGTTGCTGAAGTTACCTTTATTGAATCTGAAGTAAATACACAGGATCCACTTAAAGTCCTCTTGGAAGGATATGCTTTGAATGCACTGAACCAAAACACAGGCAGTGAAACTCTCTGCCCAACAACAGAATGAATCTGTGAAAAATTAAGCAACTGGCTTTGTGCTTTGAATAATCTGTACCACTGCTCTCGGCTGCACTGTGAGTTGCACATGCATGTCTCAGCAGAACGGAAGTCTTTGCCTTTTCTGTCCATTCTTGGATGGCTACTGTAAAGCAGAGTTACCAAAAGCAGTGGTGGGGACTCTGCCTTTATCCTGCCTCAGTGACTGCAAGGAGCAAACAAAAATGGGTGTCCCTAAGATCTTGAAAAATGGTTGGAGAAGTCCTGACAGTACGGACCAGTGAGATCCAGCAGCAGCAGCTTCACAGGAGGCAGAGTGGAACAATCTGGAAGACCATATATTTCTTTGGCTCCTTGGTTTGGTTATACTAAGTTGGATCTTGGTCATATTAAGCTGCATAGTAGGGGTATATGAAGGGTGTAGTAGATATCCTGCCCTCATCTGTGTTTTGAGCCAGGACCAGAATGCTCAGTTGTCCAGATTTATTGTCCCTGTCAAATTTTTGTCCATATGCCTTAGGCAGAATCACTGCCACAGCTGTGCCCTGGTGTGGTGTTGCTGGACACCATGCCCCAACACATGCTACACCCATTTCTGCACTCTGAGATACTGACTGAAAGTCTATAGACAGTTGGGGTGCTCAGGTGAAGGGGTGTGAAAGAGTTGGCAGGGTCACAGATGTAAAAGTGTCCTCCTGTCTGTAGGGTGGCACGTGATCTAGTACACCAGCAGCTCGGTTCTCTTAGTGAAAAAACCCTCTAAAACCAGGAGCTGGGGTGTACCTGCTCTGTCTCAAGGAGCCAGACCGAAGCACCCTCCACAGTGATCAGCTCCTGGCGTTCCCACTACCCGCAAGGAATATCGTGCTGAGTATCATCCTGATGATTTTAGGTTCACAGCAGTGCCTATGTAGGTGAAATGCAAGCCTGGAGAAATGTTGCGAATTAATCCGTTCCAGGCAGTGAGCAGAAGACATGGGCTGCTCTCCCCTGCTGCCTGCAGAGCCTCTCAAGGCAGCACAGCGGGCAGAGCCGTGCTGCTGTCGACCGCCCAGCCTCTCCCCAGCAGCTCTGCAGAGAGATGCTGTCATACTTAGTGGAGCATCTAATGTTTCCCCGCCAGCCGGTAAGGCATTGGAGACAGAAATTCTGAGACGCCTCAAACTCTGGGGAGCACTAGTCAGCAAGCTGCTGTCCAACGAGCGGCAGTAATCTGAAATAAATCACACAAGCCCAGCTTTTTTTTCCAGCAGAGGCTTATTATTCAAAAGGAAGGACACATCCAGGCAATGAGGCATGGTGTTGCTAAATGGTTGGCTCAACATGGGTGTGAGTAAATACAGTAAAACAAGACCTGCTTCCTCCCCCCCAGAGTCAAGGCTCAGCCAAGTTCTTAGAGGTAAGAGCACATGCCCTGTGGGCAGAGGCAGAGAAATTGATTTCCTTTTCACTGTTTAAATGAGAGAAGATGGCCTCTGCCTGATCCACTCTCACACCACTTGGGTCACAGTTTTAAATGGCAGCTAGGAACTTTTCTGACTGAAAATGTTACTAGATCCTGGAATAAAAGTCTCTCCTCCCACAGTGCTTCTACTCAAAACTCAGGTCACAGAAGCAAGGATGCAGGACCAGGGGATATTCAGCAAAGTACCACATCTCCTCCAGGCCCCTGCTGTAGGGAAGTCTGCCTGAAGCGAGGCATTCTGATGGGGTTTTAGAACACGCCATCCTTTGTCAATAATGGCATAATCCTATTCTTCCATATCCTCCTCCCGCGACAACACCATGTTGCACACTTTGTCCAGTAAAAGCAAGGGTCTGATGAGAAAAGCGTATTCCTGACTCTTCCCAGTTTGCCTCCTTGAGATGCATATTTCACCTTGATTGTTCTGGTCATCCATCTTTGGCACATCATTAATCAGTCATTACAGTACTCATCCACAAGCAGCAGGGCACAAGGGCATTAGAAAAGCTGTATTTTAATTTTGCGTGTTTATCATGTTCATAGTTCTCCATGGCAGCAGGATGATTTCTTTCTGTTCATAAAAGACAATTGGGAAAATTAGTTGGTTTCAGTTTAACAAGGTAATGATCCAATTTAGTGGAGATCAAAGCAAGCAGTGTGGCAAATGCAGAATGGTGAAATTAAGTTACTTTATTAATGCACAATGCACTTCTCAATCTTGCAGCAGAATGATTGACTATCCATTAGGTTTACTGAGTTGTAATTAGCAATTATCAGCAATAGCCTCCTCTGTAGGCAAGTAAAAGTCTGTATCATGCTCCTACTTCCAGAGAGCAGCTCTTTCCACCTTGTAAAATCATATGCAATGTAAGAGTACAATGTAGTGGCCAATTATAGAAAGGACCTCTTCTTTACCTGTGCCTTCTTTTTCTGATTGATACCTTATAGTACAATGTAAAATTATGTATGGATTAATGATCTTCATCATTGATCTTCACCATTATGCTGATGGATAATTTGATGACTAGTAGCCCTCTCAAATTTAGAGACAATCAGAAAAAAAACTAATTTCTGTTATCCATTTTGGTGATTTGTCTGTCAGGCAATAACCCCTCCTCATAAGTCATTACTAGCAACATCAACAGGAGCCATTCTGTAAACAGAATGATCGGCAGAGGAGGTGGAGTCTTTTGTAGGCTTTAACTGGCATCCAACAGTGTGAGAAGGATTTAGATTCTGATTAGTGCCTAATCTGCGTACATTTTCTTATTACCTTCTAAGACAACTCTATGATCGTTAAATTCTCTGATGACAATTATGTCCCTTTATTCATTTTTTTCTTCATTTGATCTTCATAAATGTAGGAGAATAGGATCTTTCTTTGTGTAGTGTTCATCTGTTCCTGTTCCTTTTTCCTCATCCAGACCGATAAATCTACAGTCGTCTGAAACACGTCAAAGTACTTTTGTTTCAACAGAGGCTCCATGAATTTAATCCTGCATAGTGGTTTGTATATTTATGCATATTTCTCTGCCTGTCCTCTCTCAATGACTTTTGATCTTGCTGTCCAACTTAAAGCAAATTTGACAGCTGGGAAAATTCTTAAATATATTGAGTTCTTACAAGTCCTTTGAAAGTAGGTTGTCATAGAGAGTAAAGAGATGCTATTAGCAAAGAGAAGCTGCTGCTTCAACTCCTACCAGACATCAAACAATCTACAAGAAAAAACAATGTAAGAAGTTTAATTTAGCATTTACATCTCGTTAGACATCAGAGAATCTAGAAGACACATGGCCATAACAAAGAAGGCTTCCTGCATTGCTTCACTTAAGTTACGTATCTCTTATAAGTCATCCTTGAATAGAGTCAGCCTTTGCTGACTGAGAATGATCTGATAGAGTATTGTGAACACAGAGAAAAGATAGTTTAAAATGGAAGGTCACGAAGGGCAAAAAGAAGGAAAACAGATCAATTCTGGGAGCTTCATGCAGCCACTAGTGCAGACTGCACAGGATGTGAGCAAGGATGATGGTAGCTGACTCCTCCTGGTGAGTCCTGGGTACTTGGGGTTGCGGTCATAGCTCTCATCCTCACTGCCACTACCCTGCACACATAAGGAGCAGGTAAAATGGCACTACCTCCTACCTTTGAGTAGTTTTTTCCAAGTCTTCTATAACAAAATATAATAGCCCCACTGAATTTGTCATTAGGAAACAGAGTGCGTATCCAGGTTGCTTATTTCTATCACCTTAAACACCTTTAGACAGACTATTTTGGAGGTTAAATAATGACTTAAATATTCAATTTCTTGCCTGCTTCTGCAAGTAGCCGGGCCCATAACAATCTTGTCATTACTTATTCCCTATTTTACCTATATATAGCATGGACAGAGTTACACTAGAAGCAGTTTGACTCACTGGGGAAATGTGTTTTTTTGGGTTTGACTTTTCCATTTTGTTTTTAACATTTTAAGTTACACCTTTGCAAATGTGCAGACATACATCTGAATTCACATATGTGTCCTTCCAGAGGCATAGATACACTCCTCCTGTGTGAAAATAGGAGTGAGTATAAGTATCTATCTAATCTGCCAGTAGAAAACTTGTACATTCCTTTCTGTAGAAGCATCAGGTAAAAATTAAAAAAAGATTAGTTTTGCCACTAAATATTAAGCTACAAGCAAAAACTTGCCAACAGGGAGTCTTACAGCTTAACTTGATTTTTCCGTGCTTGATGACCATATTGTTTAGCATTTAGTGAGCTGCACTTTACATCAAGAATGCTATTTACGTTTTGTCAAACAGTTTGAAAGTTCCTAAATGGCCGTGTGTCTCAAAAATGTGCATAGCTTTTCCCCACACACACCTTGCCATCTTAGTGAATCTGTTATCAGAGCAATTATTGGTTGTATCTGCACTGAGGAGCTGTCAGAAGCAGAGTCCTGCTACACAATCTATTTACTCTGCCAAGATAAAATGACTGATGTCCCTGTGCAAGGGGACCTGGTATTTCCTCTGGGCACTGCAATTTGGGAAAGATTTGAGTTTCTGCCTTGTGCTAGAGCTTCTCCTCTTGCTGTGCTTCATTGCTTTCTTGCCAGAGTCGCTGGGGAAGATCTCTGCACTACGGTCTTTGAGAACTCTGTCCACTCTGATCAGCGTGACATGAGTCATATGTAGGACGCTGATGACAACAGTGAAACTAAAATAAATCCCTGTCAGGCACTGGGATTTCACTCAGACCGTAAAAGTATGTATCACAGACAATGCAATATCTTCTAGAATTTCTATTTACATGCCATATCCTAACAGCATACATCAGAAAATCCACTTGAACAGTAGGTATTCATATGACGTTTGGGTGGTGGAAGTATAATCTCCTCCAGGAAGAGGTTTTGACAATTTAAGTGACCTCCTTGTCCTCACAAAGCAGGCAACCTGCAAGAGGTGAGGAGATGATGAAGAACCCTGTTTACAATTAGCAATCCCAGTCCTAAAAGCTACTTTATGACATTAACATCATAATAGATGATGACAGAAGAAAAAGACTCGGGAGACCCTTACTTCCTGTTATAGTTGCTACCACATAAGTGAGATAAGCAGGACTTGGTTCCACTCTGGGAGATACTGTAAGATAGATGACAGTGTCGCCACTGAAGCCATGAGTGAATGCCTCTCCCAAGGGTATCCTTCTCTCATAGCAGGCAGAACTGTGGATCTTCTACACCAATACACAATTTACTCTCTGGTGTCAGGGTTAATGTGACAGGTGGTTTAGGCATGTTCCAGCAGAACAGGACATTGCTCTTGTCATGATAATAAAGAACATCTGTGGTTGGCTCTCAATTCACTTCTCACTTTTTTTCTGCGTTCAAGGACAATTGGAATGGATTCATTCATCTCCATCTCACTAAAATTTCTCTAGTATGCCATGCAAAAAAAAAAAAAAACAACGCCCAAAACCCAACTACCACACCTTTGTGAATTGCATTCTATCAAATGCATTATTGTCTTTTGAAAAGACAGTAGCCCTCCTTCTCTCTGGAGAGATGGTATTTCGACTCCAGGTGAGGCAATTACAGAACTGATTGCAGGGGATGGAAAGTGCTGTATCAACTCCCTGATTAAGAACTTGATATACATATTTATTTGTGTTTGATATGTGTTTTATTTAGCTTTTCCATAACTAAATGCATTTGACACTCCATAGAGAGGTTTCACGTGAACAAACACTCTTCCACTGTTGTCCTGTGTAGATGCCATTAACGGGAAATATTAGAACCTTTCATTTTTCAGTTGGGAATTGGAGTGTGATTTTCAGAGCTGCCTCATAAAAATCACTGCATCCATTTTCAGGCATGAAAAGATTTTGGATCAGGCAATATACGTGTTTAAAGGAACACACAGGAAGCTTTCCAGCACTTCTGAAATCTTTGGTATTTTTCCATTCACAATGTTGTACCACTGTTACATCCATCTATTACTCATTCCCTGTATAGTCCTTTCAATTTCTTTGCTAGCTAAGCTTCTTCTTTATTAACTGCAAAGATCACGAGGCTGAGTTAAAATATCTCTTCTTTACTTCCAACCTCTTAATATGCAAAAGAGTAAGCCTCAGGGAATGGTTAACTGGTCAATGTAGTCTTTGTCACAAACACACAAAACCTTCTGAAGGAGGTATCTGATTTCTGTTTGGGTTTCCCATGACTTGAGTCTGTGCAGTTTAAGGTTTCCTCACCCTGGATACTGCAAGGATGCTGTGCATTTCCTTCTATATGGTTTCCTGTAGGACAGGCATCCAAAGTGGTCATTCCCTTTACTCTGCATTTCTTACATTTCCATGTGAATCTTACATGCTTCATCAGGTTAGAAACACCAGTAGCTCTATACGTTGCACCATAACAACTTCAAAATATTAATTCAAATATATAATGCAACTGTTGATTACCCAAATCTTTATATTTTGTGGTTAAAATGGAGCTGTTGAAGGCAATTTACCAGAGTGGAGCATAAATGGAAGCTGCTTCTAGACTTGGACATTGGGAATGGTGCAGTGTCATGGGGAGCACAGGCAGAAAACTGCTTCAGATTTGGAGACTGCAGGATCAACGCTGCAATCACAGTGATGCTTCGTAAAGACCCTCATCCTAATCCAGACTAGCCGAGAAGAAAGCACATATGCTGTGCAGAGTATGTGTAGCTCGTATACATAAATAGAGTGGTATGATTAGAATAATGATAGGAGCAGAGACTGTCAGGATGTCCATCAGCTACTTCCAGGGCTATAGCTGCACATGATTCACAGAATTATAGAATCATAGAATGGTTAGAGTTGGAAGGGACTTAAGATCATTGAGTTCCAACCCCCCTGGCCATGGGCAGAGACACCTCCCCCTAGAACAGCTTGCTTAAAGCCCCATCCAGCCTGGCCATGAACACCTCCAGGGATGGGGCAGCCACAACTTCTCTGGGCAACCTGTTCCAGTGCCTCACCACCCTCACAGGAAAGAATCTCTTCCCAGGATCTAATCTAAATCTCCCTCTACCAATTTAAAACCATTACCCCTTGTCCTGTCACTCCAGTTCCTGACCAAGAGTTCCTCTTCTGCTCTTCTGTAGCTCCCTTCAGATACTGGAAGGCTGCAATAAGGTCTCACCGGAGCCTTCTCCAGGCTGAACAGCCCCAGCTCCCTCAGTCTGTCTTCATAGGAGAGGTGCTCCTTTCCTTTAATCATCTTCGTGGCCCTCTGCTGGACCTGTTCCAACAGTTCTAGGTCCTTCCTGTGTTGAAGACTCCAGAGCTGGACACAGGACTCCAGGTGGAGTCTCATGAGCACAGAGTAGAGGGGCAGAATCACCTCCCACCCTGCTGGTCATGCTTCTTTTGAAGCAGCCCAGGATGGGGCTGGCTTTCTGGGTCCCTCTGGATGTCATCCCTTCCCTCCAGCATGTTGACTGCACCACTGAGCTTGGTGTCATCGGTAAACTTTCTGAGGGTGCATTCTATAATTGACTGAGTGAATTAATTAGCATTCCTTTCAACTATTGGGAAAGGAATCCTTTCAACTTTAGGTTCTGGGTACTTTGCTTATCCATCAGTGACTCTGTTGAGCTGTGTACTCACTACAGCACAAGGACTGATGTGGTCCACATAGGTCTGCACAAATATCTGACCTAAAGGTAATTCGTTTTTACTAATAAAGGGTAGAGATGGAAGTGTGTCAATCTACTCATTAATTAACATTGCTGGCCCTAACTGGCCATTTTAGCAACAAATACCACAGACAGCCCTAGCTCTTCATCTAGGGTTGAAAGGGGTACAAAATGTGCGTAGAAGATTATGATGGCAATGACATTTTGTCGGGAAAATACATAACAGAGGATATTACTTACATTTTTCATGACCACAGATACCTCAACATCATTAGCTCCAAAGATCCTTACTGTTTTAAAGACATCTCTTCTTGCTGTCACTGCTCCTTCTCCATCACTGTGTCCATTACAGTCAGTGCTTTCAGACATTTTCCCCTCAGTGCTTTGATCTCCACTAATTCAAAATGCTTCTAGTTTCTGGTTTTGTCCCTCATCTCTTTTTCTGACTTCTACAGATCTTTTGCAGTATTTTTGTCATCTCTAAACTTTGATTGGCTTCCAAGGCAGCACCATCTGCCTATTTAACTAATATGCTTCTCTTGCCTTCTTCCTGATCACTAAAGGTGATGTTAAATAAGAACAATCTTAAGACAGATTCCTCAGCTATATTTTTTTAGCTACATCTGACAATTTGATGCTTCAAAAATCTATCGTCACCCGTTGTTTACCATCAGTCAGCCAATTTTCTGGCTAGATACGGTGCTCATATCCAGTTCTGTTGAAATTATTTTTTTCAGGGCAATTTATATTCAGTACAAAAGAAAATTAATCCTTTGGTAAGCTAGGTGTGATGAATTGTTCTCTGCTCATACTAATCCTTTCCACTGATAATGGAACAAGCTCTATATCCCACCTTAACTCCATAAAAATTTGTTAGATTGATATAAATGTCTATTTCTTTCCTACTTATCTAAGATACTCCATAACCATTTTTTTCTTGATTTACTTGGAGAATTCAGTAGTGCAAAATGATGTTACCAACATCAGATACTCTCAATTGAATGAATTCTTACTGTACTTTATAAAAACAGTGATTTATCTGAAAAGGTTGATAGTGAGTTAATAAACAGTAATGTGTATAAAAAGCCTATATAATATTTGTTCCAAAATTGTTACATCACCAGCAGACATTACCAAAGTTTGAAAGCGATTTATTGACCTAGATAACAATCTGTGTGCTTAATTGAAACATTTATTATTCACTTAGTAATCTTTTATGAACCGTTAAGAAAATAAATGGAATATGAAGTGTGACAGCAAGTTTCTCAATAACGTTTACACTAAAAGGACAAAACAAGCTCAACTCTAATCTCTGCCTCAGGTTGTATATAAAGTCCATTGAATCAGCCCCCTATTTATTATTATCTATACCCAGCAGAGCACGTGAATCCGGCATGTGAATGCTTTACATGCCTAGCTAGACAAGAAAGGGATGTTCTCTTAGCAAGCCCTGAGGCAGGAGGGCTCCAATGAAGACCCTATATTCACCATGCCATGCTATGAAATAGAAACAAAGAGAGACAAAAAAAAACACAAGAGAAATCCCCTCTAATACTTCCTACTTTACTTTTCAGTCTATCCTATTTGAACTAGAACTGTCCTAAGGGTCACATCTAAGAAAAGAAGATCCAATTTTTTTAGTAAAAGTGTGATTTCAAGTCCTCTTCATGTCAGCCGGTAGAAAGCACACTGAACCCTTCACTCCAAAAAAAGATAAAAGAAGAAAAATGTGCAACCCTCTTTGATTTGGAATTATTATGGTCATTGCACTGCCACCACTGTTCTTACAAGCATGTTTTCCCCTGGAGTGTTTTCAGACCTCTCCGTGATGTTTGTCATTATAGTGGTATTCTTTTCATATTTACTCTGGTTTTGCAAAGTGGCACATGCAAAGGCAAGAAATCTGTCAGTGTAAGTAAAGCAGCTCCATGCTAAAAAACCAACCAAAACAAAACAACAACAACAACAACAACAACAACAAAAAACCCAAACCAAACCAAACAAATGAACATTAAAAAAAAAAAAACAAAAACAAAACCAAAAAAAAACCAAAAAAAAACCACCACAAAAACAACAAAACAACGGTGAGATCAAGTGGCAGTGATTTTTTTTCTTCATAATATTGTCTCCTTCTAAAAATCAAGACAACTGTGGGCGGAAGAGTTAGAGGAATATACGCTTCAAAAATAAAATATCTTTGGTTCCTGACTTTGTTGTATCCACAATACAAACCCCTTATATCTATGACTGGCATAAGCTGATTGCTGTTGTTGGAGGGAACAGCCAAGAACTGAGAGCTAAAGCCATGTATAGGGTTTGAAATGGTCTCATACTATAACCCATACAAAAGCTTCTAATAGCCAGTAAGGAAACTATTCATGTTTATTGTACAGGCTGTCTTCTGGGAAGAGGACTCCAGCATACACTTCTGTTGTTAATGTTATGTATTTTTCATCCATATGTAGAAATGTTAATGAGGAGTAGCTTCTTGAAAATCATCTGAGCTTGATTAGTTGCCAGCTCTTGACATCATGGCCAGGAACTTCACAGCAGCGTTACGCAGCACTTCCTCGAGGGCAGGGCATGTGCCCTGCTGCTTGCCAGAATCAGTGGTGTTTACAGCAGCAAGGAGACACCTTTTGAATCATCCTCCAGTGATGAGGGGATGAAACACTGCTGGCATGATGCCGAAGGAGAGGAATCCACTCCTGCTGGGAAGATGGCTTCTCAGCCAGCAGAGCCAGCCTGCTGTTGAGGGGGATAATCACGTAATCTAACTCCGGCACAAAGACCTCAAGTTCCATTTTAAAATTGCTTCTCACCCATTTGATAGTTAAAAAGCTTCACTTTATTTGCAGCTTAAATCTATTCATGATCAATTTATGCTTCTTTGTCCTCTGCTGCTGGCACCTTTGGCTTACAGAGTTCTTTTCCTCAGTTTATTTATAAAGGGAAATCAGTTTTCCTCTTTGAAATGCTTTGAAATGAATTTGTAGACAAATTTCCCAGTCCACAAGTTATCTGACCTACACATCTCTCCAACTGAATGAATCTTCATTGAACATGAGTGAGCAGAGGTACACCTAGCAATCCAGCACCTCACACAATAATACTGATCCTTCTTTATCTCTGCAGAGTATACATGTTCTTTTATCTCCAGAGGTTAGGTTTGGCATTTAATAGCTGCATAACACCAGTGCCTTAGAGTCCACTTGCAGTCTGATTAATGTGTCAGGTCAGTTTTTTCCTCTGCTGAACTCTCACACCCCAGCAGGAACTCTTGTTATATACTCTTAAATGTGCATAACGGTTTTACAGTGTTACTATATCGTAACAAATAGAATGACTTTGCAGTTTACACTATTGCATTTATTTTCATTTCCATTATTCCAGTGCCCAGAGTCATCTAGTTCTTAATCTGTTATATGATGAACATCTTCAACCGAGATGGTTTCTCAACTTTGTGCCATTAGCAAATTAAATTTGCACACCGAAACTTTTTTTGTTTTCAGATATTAATGAAAATATTAAATAAGATTAGCCCTAAGGACGATCCTGAGTTTTGCTGACGGTATAAAATTATTCAGGGCAGTAAAAAACAACACTGATCTTAGGGTTCTGAGGGAGCAATAAAGTGGCAGATTAAATTCAGTGCTGATAAATGCAAAGTAATGCACACGGGGAAAACAACACTAAATACACATATACAATGATAAGCTCTAAATTAGCTATTATCATTCTGCACAGAGATCATAGAGTTGCTGCAGATTGCTCAACAAAAACATCTGTTCATTGCCCTGCGGCAGTCTGAAAAGGTAAATAGAACATAGGGTATTAAAGCAAGCAAGAGCAGTGAGGGAAGCGGCACTGTGCCACTCAATAAGCCCAAGATTTGCCCACATCTTGGATACTGTGTGCATTGCAGGTCACCGTGTCTGAGAATGAAATAGAAAAAAACTAGTGGAGATACAGAGAAGGGCAGCAAAGACAATCAAAGACATGGAATGGTTTCTGTACCAGGAGAGATTAAATAGACTAGAAATCTTCAACTCTGAAAAGAGGTGACTGGAAAAAGAAGTGATAGAGCTATATGAAATAGTGGCTGGAAGGAAAAGGTGAATAAGGAATGATTATTCTCTCTTCCCCTGTGAGAGAAACCTGGGAGCATCAAATGAAATCATGAGGCAGAATTTCTGTAACAGACAAGGACAGAGTAGGTGCTCCCTATCTTACATGAATTGCCAATGTGCACACACACATAAAGCAGGTACCGTGACAGCATTTCCCAGTTTTCTTTAGATAAACAGAATTCATTAGATGGATAAGCATTGTGTTTTGCGAGCAGAACTTTCTTAGACGCTACTAATACTAGCGTCCTCTTAAACAGCTAGGCAAAACCTTCCTTTTTATTTTTAAAGGGGAACTATTCAATACAGCATGTACATGTAACAATTTGATTTTAAATGGAAAGCATTCTTTCATGCTCCTTCTATCCTTTATGTTTGGAACATTTCCAGCAAACTCCCAGTGGGTGACTGTCAATCTGGTCTGAGACTTTGGTACAGTACCCATAAAATTATCAGGACACAAATTAGTATTAGCAGGACATCTTCTGATCATCAGGAGATCAGTTGTCACTACCAATGACGCTTACTGCCACCCTGATCCTTTTAATTGTCCTACAGGGAAGAAAAAAAGTCTGGTAAAGTCAGCCCAAAAAGAATATTAGTTTGGGTTACTTAGTTTTGGAATTTTTTTATTTTTGGAAATCTTTTTTTTTTTTTTTTTTTTTGCATTTTTTGAAAAANTCAGAAACAGATAATCCTTCCAGAATCCCTCAGTGATGTCTTAAATCAGATTAAGACGCTATTTATACTGACAGAGTCTGTAGGCAATGGGGATCAGATTGCCTTGTGGGGGTCTCACTGTGCAGGTGGAGAACATCAAAGATTGGCTAAATGTGTGCTACAGCAAAAAGCATAAAGTCTGACAGCTTCCAAGAGGTTTCAGGTGATTCCCATACAAAAACACAACAGAGACATTTTCCAGTTTGTCTGTCAAATGTAGGAATGTGTCTGTGCCTTGGACCTGAAGAGAAGGAAGATCATAGGAATTGAAAATGGAAAAGTTACCTAAATACTGTTTGAGCAGAGGCAAGAATAAAAAGGACTCTCAGTTAATTCCCAACCCACTTGAAGCCAAAGAGGATTTTTTTTTTGAAAAAAGAGTTACGAAAGTTTTAGTAAAACTTCCTCAGTTTGTTGAAAATTCTGGCATGGAAACTGCGTAGCTTACTTAAAAGGTCAATGAGAATCTCATGAATAAAACCTAACACTATAATGAAAACACAGTATTTAAAATTTCCCTGGCTCTCCTTGCTCAAAACTGATTAAGAACATAACTGCTGCTATCCTGTGAAATGCTTGTAAATGAGTCATCCTTTCATCAGCAAAGCCCCAAAAGTTCAGATGCAATTGCCTAAGAAAGAACATTTTCAAAACTGTGGCGTATCGGTTGGAAGATGCTGATAACTTCCAATCCACAGGAGGGCCCTGCTAAAAAAAAAAAGGAAAAAAAAGAAA
>VZRU01013352.1:19335-125597 GCA_013398155.1 Pedionomus torquatus
TTTTTTTTTTTTTCATTTTGGATTTTGTCTTTTTCATCCAGAAAAGCAGAATAATTAAGTATCTCTTAAGATGAGTGTTCTCAAATCCAGTGTTACCAGCCTCAGGGTTTTATGGTGATTCCTACCCAGTTTAGTTAAGACTATAAAACTCCATTTTCTTGCAGCAGTCAGGGAAGATTCTCAGTGTGCTCCTTCAATACTCTATTTCAAACTCTCCCAGTCTCATTGGAAAGACTGGGAGCGTGGCCCAAGTGTACGCCCTCTGTTTAGTATTTAAAGACAAACTAAAAGATCCTCAAGGGATTATACTTCCAATAGCAACTTTAAAAGGGGGATGGACCAAAGTCCCTCTAGAGATCTTTTCCAACTTAATATTTGCTTTGATTCTCTGATATCATCACTTCAGAGGATAGTCTGAGGGTATTTTAGAGCCAGTCTCAGAGAATTTTAAGAGCTCAGTGTTGATATTGCAGCTCCCACAGATTTCAGTGGGAGCAGTGGATGCTTGGACCCAATTCTTTGTGTCAAATCTCCATCTGCAAAATATTCCTTCTCCCGTTTGCAGGACCTCTCTGGTCATTGTGAGGAATGACCTGTCTGTATAACACATGCTTCATGCAAGGTTTGGGAAGAGCATAATTAGAACAACTAGCAGGGAGTCCTTATTAGCTGGCAGAATGGGTTTGCTGTTCAAGGTGGACATCCTGATGTCTTTATTTTTCTTTTTTTTTTTCTTTTTTTTTTTTTTTCATTAGAGAACATTCTGAAATCCGCTTAAACACTAGGAGGACTAAAAGCCAACAGTGTGGAGCTTTTGTAAATGTCTGGCAAACCCTGGGGCACGAGCAATAGTTAGTCTCTTGTTTTCATCAAGGCTGAGCATAGTTTGTGAGCAATACATTGACATTGGTGAGGTAAAGCTAAAAATAAGGAAGAAATACGCCTTTAAAAAACTCCATAACTTAGGTTAAGATTTAAGGACACCAAATGAAATCACACATAAGGAACAAATCAAAGAGAAAATAGTGGAAGGTTGAAGAACAAGCTAAAACAGAGTAATCGTGTAAGCAGTTAAAACCAAGCAAACACAACTGTTTGCAAATCCTCCAAAACCCACAAATCCTAGCACGTGTCCTTCCCGTGGTCACTGACTGGGTCAAGACCTTTGAATCTACATTTTTAGATGTAGTCACCAAGATGTGTGACTGTCATTGCTCCAACCATGTGTCTTCTGATGTGGGTGGCAGGGGGTTATGCCATTGTGCAGCCCCACCTGCCACACCAGGGGAGTCAACTTGCTTTTTAATTTCTCTCCACTCCACTGGTCTGCATGGCACCAAACTCATTTCGGGCAATACTTAGTTGTGATTTAAACAAACAAAGGGTGAGCCTGACTAAGAGCTGAAGGTAAGAGGTGGTCCATGACTCCTGACAGCCTGATTCCAGCCTGTCCCTCCTCCACGCACAAGAGCTGTTAAACATTTCTCAGCCCAGTAGGTGACCTCTAAGAGCCTACCTCCATAACATGTACCTAAAGGGAGGGCAGATAGAGAATGATGCTTTCCACCACATACTTAATCTGCAAGCTAGTTGCTTCACTGTTGTTGTGTTTAATTGTTCTCAATGGAATCTGTCTCGTTGCTTTTCTTTTTACCCATTTGATTAATAATAAGAATAATAATAACAATATCTTTAAAAGCTCAGAAAATGGAAATGTTGTTTCTCATGCAAGCAGGTGAAAGAAAGTGACCACTAGGATGAGATGCTTCTTTCCTGTATGAAATAGAAGAGGAATAATAGCAACTGGCTCAGGTAGGCTGACACAGCTACTGCCTTGTGTAAGTCACTGGGTTAGTGTGGGCACTGGTAAATGAACTAATGACCAGCTGCCTTGCTTCCTCAGTATAAACTGAAAGGAAGAATTTGCAAAGTTGTATGCTGATAGTATACACATTTCAATATAGCCACATGCATATTCATGAGTGAAAACGACTCTACTTCTTAATAGCAGCTTATAGCCAAATGCCAACATTCTTATCCAGAAAACCCTCTCATTTAGCTGGGTGGGAGATCTGCCCAAACTCAGGCGTTCAGGAACTGATTTTAAATGCATACCACGGAAAACAGTTTCCTGTTCCTCTTTGCCTCCAGCACTAGATTAGCACTTAGAAATACCAAAATTCAATAGTGGCAACTGTATTTTTAATACCTTGAGGAGCTGCAAATAATCTGGCCCAGAACAATAAAAGCTCTTCCTCCAGAAAATTCCTCTCCTGTACCACACAGCTTCCCCAATGGCTCAATGTCTGGTAGCCATACCCCACACTGGGCTTGCTGTTTGTTGTGCCAAGCACAGAGCCTCCAGGGGCTGGCAAATGGGAAAGTTGCAGAAGACCAGAGTTCGCATGTTCCGTAGGTCCCAAATTGCTGCTTTGCAAAGTATTTGGTGATACCTCTGCATGAAAAGGAAATTCGAGTCATTGGAAATGCAGGGTTTTGCAGCGGTTCCAAAGCAGCATTTCCAAAGAGAGCAGCTCTTCTCAGCTCACTGCTTTTCTTTGTCAGGCAGGGAGAAAGCGAACCCTTCTTAATCACCCCAAAGTCAATGAGGGGCACTGCCACCCTGTCACTCGATGATTAATTACCACATCTGCAGATAGGGCTGCCAGCAAACAAGTGGGCATCATCCATGACGTATATGCAGCCATGTATTTAAAGGGAAATCTGTACAGCCACTGCAGCTAGCACGAACTCGGGAGGGGAAGGGGGGGCCTTTCCCTAATAAGTCAGCATCTGCCGTCCAGCAGCTGCAAGACCAACAAAGCTCCTTCAGAAGAAAACAAGAGAAAACCCTGAATCCACTGGAGGAAACTGTGCTGTTATTCATCTTCTTCCCATGCAAGTATTCCATCTCTTCCCACCCAAATGGTCCCAAAATCATTTTTTCCATGGGTACATCTAAAGTCACTGGTTCTGGAAATTCATGAAAGAAACACAATGGGAATCTTATTGTTTCACTGGGCTCTGAGAGATCAGCCTTTGGGAAGACCTTTAAATACCACAACAGCTCAGAATTCCAATTTTATGTGGGTTTGTTTTATTTTCCTGACAGAACTCTGTGTGTGTGTGACTAGTTGTGATGATATGGCATATATATATATATGTCCTCACAAACACACACTGCCCTGTTGCAATGAGGTGCACCAGACATTCACACTAAGGAGCAGGTTAGATTTTCTTTTTTTCTGAGCTAATTCAGAACTGCTTGTGCTTACAAAAAAAAAAAAAAAAAAAAAAANTAGTTTGTTCGAAAAAAAAAAAAAAAAAAAAAAAAAAAAAAAAAAAATTGAAAAAGAAGGTATTTGGAATTAAACAAAGGAGATTTTGAAGTATTACTTTTGTATGACTATATCCTCTGCCAGACTGGCACACACCAGAGGGTGACATTTCAGTTACATCCACTCCTCTGGGTCTGTCCCCTGGCTTAGAGCACACACAAGTGGGTGGCGTTTGGTTTCATTGCTCCTTTGTCCCAAAGCTGGAGGCATCTTTCTGTTTTAATGGCACATTGTGTTCCATGACAAGACAGAGCTAATACCCTGAGCAGGATTCTATTCCCACAGTAGCAGTGGATTAGAGATTTGATTTTCCTTTTTAACAAATCAGTATAGCAGATGGTATTGGGAAAAGAAAATGCATGCACTACAGGGATGTAGCAGAGCTTCCCAGATCCCTGCCACTCCGGGCAGAGCACTAAAAGGCAGATATATGAAGGCCAAGAAATTATGACTACTGCCTCCAATGTTTTATCTCCTCTTTAAGAGCAGAAACCCCACACGCTGGTGCTTTCCATATTAGCAGAGACATGTTCCCTGGCATTCTAGCTTTAATGCCCAATGAATTCCTGTTGCTGTTACTGCCTACTGCATCCAAAAATGAAGATAGCACAAGGCTAGTGTTCAATGGCTGCATTATTTCTGCCTGGAGTTTTCTGACACAGCAAGGTTACTGTGTCAGAACCTGCAAGGTAAGTAACAAGGTTACTGTCACAACCTGCACCTCTATTTAAGCTGCTGGTACAACTGTGTGAACAAAAGCTGTACCTACCTCTATAACTCATTTTGGTCACCAAGTTGAGGTAAGGGCTAAACACCTAACATGACCACAACCTCAGCTGAGACTGCTCACCCAAAGGCATGTGTAAGAACATCTCTGCAGCACCACTTCTCCTGAAAGCCCCAGCAGGACCAAGGATCCAAGACAGGAAGGATGTGCATGGCTCATTTCCATGCTAGGAGGATACCTGTTTGGAGATTAGTGGAAGAAGTTTGGGATGGTGCTCTCACCACTCAGAAAGAACAGTCACAAGCAGTGTAAAAATTAATTAGCTTGGGCAAACTCTCCATATCCCCAGTGCAGAGCTTGACAAGAGAGAGTATATAGAAACAGATTCCCTTCACTTCTCCATTTAGCCACAATCTTCCTCCCCACTCTCTCACACACACACAAAAAATAATTAAAGGAAACTGCTAACTGTTGCTGGATAAAATAGCATAAAATGTTGACAGTATTTTCCCTTCTTGGCCCTTGACAACCACTCGCCATTATGAACTATTTAATTGCTGAAGGGAATAGGAAATGCTGTCATTTCTCTCTACAACAGCTGCATCTTCTCTTTGTCCTGATACTGGTTGCTTACAGCTCAGTAACATCAGGGGGATATTACCATCAGCAAAGCCTCAAACCCACCCAAAAATCACAACATCGATTGTTTCTCTTCACTGAGCAAAATATATCTCACTGCAGTTCTTTTTTATTAATGCATTTTTAAGCCTTTCTGTGCAGTATGCTTGACACTTAGTCAAGTGTCCTTTGCACTGACTGCTGCTATAAGTTACTTCTTTGGAACAAAATTTGTCTCTTTTACAGAAATAATTGGAAGAAGGAGATGGAGGGTGGTCTTAACACTGCAAATTCCCCTGTATTTTGTGCAACAGGATGGAAGACGTCACTCTGAGGGTTCAGACAAGGAGCAAGGTCCCCCTTTTCATTTATGATAGTATCTAAGGGACAAGGAAGAATTAAATTTTATCTGGGAAATTTTGCAAGGTAAAATGAAGAGGTCCATTTTCTCCAGAACAGTATAATTGGAGTGCTGCAGCAGATAGGGGTGGTACTTCTCCCTCCCTCTTGGACCACCATGCACTTCCCTCCAAGGAAGACCTTACACATGACTGAGCCAGCTCTTGCTTTCTCCCTGCAGGCAGTGAGCAGCTGTCAGCTTCTCCCTGCAGCACTGCCCTTCTCCCTGAGGACTGGCTTTGCTTCAGTGGTGGATGTGTAGATGGGAACTCTGCTCTTTATCCGCTCAATACCTTGCTTTCTCCTTGTCTATCCAGCTTGGAGGCACAGGAAGAATGATTGAAGCCTGGAGAAGAGAAGGCTCCAGGGAGACCTTACAGCAGCCTTCCAATACCTAAAGGGGGCCTACGGGAGCTATGGGAAGGAATTCTCTATCAGAGAGTGGAGTGATAGGATGAGGGGTAACAGTTTTAAACTGAAAGAGGGGAGATATCAGGAAGAAATTTCTTACTGTGGGGGTGGTGAGGTGCTGGAACAGGTTGCCAGAGGAGCTGTGGATGCCCCATCCCTGAAAGTGTTCAAGGCCAGGCTGGATGGGGCTTTGAGAAACCTGCTCTAGTGGGAGGTGACCCTGTCCAGGACAGGGAGTGGGACTAACTGATCTTTAAGGTCCCTTCCAGCTCTAACTATTCTATGATTTTATGAAGCAGCAGTTCTGCAGTCAAACGTTCTTTCCCATCCTCAAGTGATACAATGGACCCCGCAATTAACCCAGCAAAGGGAGAAGGACTGCTGTATGCTCTTTTATTTCATTGCCAGACCAGTCAGAAGGAGGTGTTACACCCTGAATTTTTGTACAGGCAGGAGAAAACTCATGCAGCATTCTGAATCTTTGTCTCTCACTCCCGCCTCTCCCTTTTTATATTACTTTTCTGCTGGAGACTGAGTTTTGTTCCAGACAAGTAACCTATGGCAGTAGACTCAGCCAAGAGGGCACTGGGTTGGAGTGTATTGCACAGACAATGAGAGAACTGGGGCGGGGGCGGTGAAGACGTGCAGAAAATTACAGCAAGAAAGAAAAGAGACCTGCAGAAACACAATCCAAATATTTCAGCTCTCTTTCAGCCGCCGTCTCAGAAGACTCTGTTAAAGCAAGAATTTTTGTGCTGTGACTTGTTACCTGAAAAGTAAATAGGGAACAAGAACAGGAAGCAAAGTGTTCAGACTGGTTTATCTGAATGAGACAGCGACGTTTTTACGGATACAGAATTTCAGATTAACAAGGAGATGCTTCTGACATGTTTTAGGAGTGGCTCCAGGGACTTTCTGGACACACAGATTTTCAGAGCTGTGTGTTTAAGTGCAGCCCCATCAGATCGTATACAGAGAGATGCATTTCACATCAGCCAGAAGGGGAAAAAAACAGAGACCATTTCTACACTTGCTTTGTGCACTGGGCTGTCCTTGCTGTTGTCTGTAGTTCTCCAGAGCTGGATTGAAAGTGCTTGTTCAAAACCATATAATCACTGTGATGGATGGCCATTTCCAGTATTCACACAAATGGTTTCTTAATTCATTATATCCAACAGGTAATGCTGGAGGTAAAAAACCACTACAGGTCTTAATGTAACAAGCATTTAAGTACGTGTGTAAACATTTTGTTGATTTATGCTGAGAAACAAGCAGCTTTGGGGGCTGTATCTTTACCAACAAGCACAGGAATCCTTTGAGATTTATTTTTTAATTTTGTGTGTGTCTGTCTGCTCTTCTGATAGCTTTTTGCACTGCCAAAAATAAACCAGAGGATGGTCTCCTTAATTTCAAACTGGAAGAGACTGTGGTTGTTGTAGTATCTTGTGCCTAGAAATCTCAGGCTAAGTTTCCCAAACAATTCACCTTGCCCTTCATTTCTGAACATTAAAGGGAAAATTGCTTTCATTGTGGGAAAATGCATATACTGGTTGCATTGCAACATAAAAAATCCGCTTGCATGAGAATGACTTTTTTTTCCCTGTCAGCTGTGTTCTGGTGAGAAGTTATGAAGTACATACCGGAGATGACAAGACTACACCACTCCTTCTCATCCTCTTGCTGTAAATAGCCTCCAATTATTATTATCTCAGACCTTCAGCCCTACTCTCTAATGAATACGTTTTGCTTTAGCTAATTCAGATTGGCCTTGAAAGAGTGTTCATTACAAAAAGCTTCAGGAGTAACAAAAGCATTTGGCAAAGGACTTGCCTGGGTGAGCACTGCTGTAAGCAATTGCTATGCCAGTGAGCCTAATGTATAGCCAATGCAAGCATCAGTCTTATAGACGCTGTTGATGCCTCTGCTCAGTGAGCACTGGAGTCACCGGTGAGGGATGAAGCAGCTGCAGCTCTCTTGGTCCCTCTTCCCCGGGGAGCTGCAGCTGTCTTCAAGGAGTTGAAGACAGTGGCTGGTGCTTTCACACAGAAAGGCATCTGCTAATCGGAAAAGGGAAGGCAGCTCGGAGGACGTGATAATCACAGCCCATCACTAATGGAGATAACAACCTTTCTCAGTCATCTCCCTGACAGTGTATCTTTTTCTGCCTCATTGGAGGCCAGGGCGGGGAATCGGGATTTTTATTCATATACCCAACCTGGGTTCTTTTTTCAAACAGGATTCCAGATGGCCAACAATTTTAATTCAGGTGAACAGCTCATTTAGCAGTATTAGGCTGAGGATTCAGTGATTTCAAGAGCAAACAGCAACTCAGAAGCAAAAAAACGTGGCAGAGGGGAAGGAGGGGAGGCATAAAATATTGAAATAATGATGTAGGTGCACCTGAGTCTTACCTCAGGAAAAAGGCTCATGAATTTTAAGGGCCTTCAGACCTACCTAGAGGAAACCTTTACTTGCAGTACTACATGTACATAGGAATTTAAAAGGAACTGGAACCCCCATTCTGGAATATTTTAGGACAATGAAATGTTGGAGTTTTTTTCATAATACATCTGTCATGCAAAATGTCAAGTACAGTTTGCAGAGAAAACCAAGCAGGAGCCAAAGAGGAAAAGAAGGTCTGAAGGTGAAGGAACAAGTACCAGTGTACCACTGAGGAGTGACAGAATGTCAGAGAGCAGGGCTTCTCCATGCCCCTGGCTGTTTACTTATTTTTATAGCTGGTAACTGTATACTGCAGCAGTGATTTATTTATATATTTAAAAGCTTAGGTTTAAGGAGAAATAAACTGTCCTGAAGTTGTTTATTGGAAACTTCCCTCCTCACATTGGATATTTTGCTACTTATACTGTGTCCTAGGTAGAGCAGCAAGAGGCGAGTAAGGAACACCTGAGCTCCGAGAGCTGTTCTCTTTTGAAGAAGTCCCTGCACATAAACGTTTGCAGATTCAGGTTGTTCATTTGTTCCTTGGGGTTCAAGGCACAAGTCTTCTCACTTTGCTTTGTTATTCAGCAAGCAATTTAGGCAGATCTTTGGCAATGGGAGCAGAATTTTCTGGGGACATCTGTCCAGACACCAATGACCATGTCCTGTCCCCCAGCCCTGCCCCACAGCTCACTAGGCAGAAGAAAGAAATCCCCTGCTGTAAAGTCACAAAGACCTGTCCTGATTTCCACAGTTGTGTATTTCATCACTGAATAGCTGCACTGCAGGTCAGAATCTTTCCCCAATATGGATTTATACCAATAAATATGTAGATTTTTCCTTCTGATGTTGTTATTCTTAATTAAAACCTATGCGGGAGCAGAATGAAACCCAGTATGATCATTTCCAGGAAGGGCAAGTATTAGCTAAGCTCCTAACTCTTGGATGAACTCTTCTTTTTGCATCATTGTGTTATGAAATGGGGTCTGTAAAAAGGTTTGTTAGCCTAGATTTAGACCAGCTGGCTTCATAGCAATGGGTCCCTCTTCACATCAGCTGTCTTCTCAGAGAGCGAAGGCAATTAGAAAGTGGTGGAAAAGAAACACTACTGTATTTACATTCTTAATAGCATTGGCTTGATGCCCTATGAAATCTGCTTTGAGTTTGGCTGTTGAAAACGCAGGAGCGATTGACAAAAGAGTGGAGAGTCTCACTTTCAGGTCAAAGGTTTGCCCTCACGCTGACATGGTAGTGCTAAAAGCTCATCATCCCCTGGCTAGCTACACCAGTCCTTGTGGTCACCTCTGCTAAAGAAGCTTTTCCTCTGGGTCCCCTGTGAGATACAGCAGTGAATCGGTGTGGGGAAGCCTAAGCTGCCCCAGGGTCAGGAGGAACAACAGTTTGGTAAATACTGTAACTACTATAAATACTCCCCTGACCCAAAAGTAGGTATTTTTATGTACTGCAAGGCTACTCACTCACTGGCAGTGGAAAAAAGGGAAAGAAAACCCTAGGTCAGTACATTCTCATGAATTAGTTTAAGATCTGTTTTTTATAATCTCAGATGGTTCAGCACGGCCCCTGGTTTCAATACGGCTTTTCACTAGTTTTCAACAAATATTTCCAGCACAAATAATATCCAGGGGGTGGGAGCAACATTTATTTGGTATAAAGAGAATCAGTTCAATCAGTCATTTCCGTTGCATGAAAGTAGAACATATCTGAAAAGAAAAAAAAAAAGATAGCAATGTCCCAGTAAAGAATACTAATCCCATAATTAAACAGAACAAATTAATCCTTAGGACAAAACAAATATTCAAAGGTTAATCTACTGTTATTTGCTACTAAGAACTTTCCTTTCTTATTCTGATAAAAATAAAAAGTATGCAGTCTGTAAATATCTGATTTTTTTCAGAGAACAAACAGAAAAATTGGGGGTTTTCTTGTTTTTTGTCCTTTTATCATTACTTTAGTTTTGACATAAACACAAACCATAATGCATGAGAAATTACTACAAATGCAGGCAGTCTTAAAGATCAATAAACAGCTCAGTGGATCTGAGGCAGAGCAGTCTTGCAACCTTCCAAAATGGCATCCTAACATTCTATATTAATTAAATACAGATTTTCAAAAGACAGTTAAGAGAGCAAGTACAGCCCAGCAGGGTAGGAATGTTGATTTGTCTTCCTTAATTGTGTTGTGAAGCCACCTCCACAGATAAGAGAATAACAAACGGGCATGGAGGACAAAAGAACATAGAGATGACAAATGAATAATAAAAAATGAGACAGGGATTAAGAAACCGATGGGGGCTAAGCCATTGCTGGCTTCTCTTCCTCTCCCCCATCCACATGCACTGACCTGGCCCAGAAGACCTCCAGGGTGCCAGTGACATTCAGCAGCTACTCACCCCATGCCACCACATCATCCCCAAGCCCACAGGTGTTCTCATTTAGCTGTTGTTTATTGCAAAGCAAAACACCTGCTCCTCGTCTACCCACCCGTTGCCGGTTTCTCCCAGCTAAGACATGGAGCGCACGTTCTCAGAATTCCTCAGCTTAAATTTAATTTTTGAGGCAATCTACTTCAACAGAGCTGCTGATTGCAGCAGGACAGGGATTAGCTCCTATGTGAACACCTAAAATAGCAATTCTCCGCCTTCACAGTACTGGTACTTACATGCTGCATTCACTGCCGTCGTTTGGGGGAAAAAAAAGGACAGCTATTTTATTTGAGGGAACATCTCAATAAGTGGGCTTTTTCAAGGTGTTTTTCCCACCTTGAATTTTCCCAAACTTTGAATTTTCCCTAAAAGTTCTTACAGAAAGAAATCAACATTCAAAACCTGTCACAGAGCTCTGACGCCTTTTTTAATCATCAATCAAGCAGGAAGATGGCAACAGGATGCACTGTGTCATGTTTGTGTCATTGTAATGACACAAAGGATGTGCTAAAACTACCTAAAAGTTTTCAGATTCAATTTAGATAAACACTTTAAAATATTCTCATTGTTCAGCTAAAATCTTCCTGGTTGGCCATACTTCAGGCACAGCCCTTGCCACAGGTTCTCCATTTCAGACTTGCTGAAAGCATCTTGAGGAATGACAACTTCACAGCTTTCTTCCTTGGGCCACTCGAAATTCGAAGTGCGTAAAAATGACAAGTGGTGGGAAAGGAATCAAAATTTTTCAGCATCTATCACAGTTATAAACTATCATTTCAAGGTGTGTTGGAATTTTGGGGAGATTTCTTATTTTACTGGAATAAATTTGATATAATAAGTATAATTTAACCCTCTCTGACACTG
Source organism: Pedionomus torquatus (assembly GCA_013398155.1). NCBI lineage: Eukaryota > Metazoa > Chordata > Aves > Charadriiformes > Pedionomidae > Pedionomus > Pedionomus torquatus. Next base: position 30,578 of record VZRU01013352.1, read on the forward strand.
AGAATAGGCAGTGATAGCCTGGAGGTTTCTGAAATAACCAAAAAAAAAAACAAACAAACCAGCACTCAAAGTTCTTAAAAAAAAGAAAAAGGTAGTTTGATTAGATCTGAAAATTACAGGCCTCTCTTTACTGCAGTGCTCTGCATTAATAAATTCTGATGTACTATCAATTTATCAAGAGTAAAACTGAACATCTATTCAGCTTCTGTGAAGTCCCAGCTACATCTGAAAGGTGGAAATGTGCAAAGAAAGGAAACAAAGAGGGAACAAGCCCCTGCTGCCTTTCTGTTTGGAAGAGGGCTAGCAGAGCCCAGCCAGTTGGGAGAGCTCATTTCTTCTTACAGCTGGTGTCGTCTGAGGGACAATCAGAGATTTTACTGGCAGATCTAACCCATGCATAATTTTTTGCATGCTCTTCTCTTTCATATTTTAAATCATATATTCTTGCCATGATATAAAGTCTAGGATTACATTATCTCTCACAATCTTATCCAGAGCTTGCGCTGGACCCTCAGAGCCAACTAGGAGCTGGATATCCACATTAGCCTACGTACTTAGTCCCAATGAACTGTCACGAGGGCTCATAGCTGAAGCTCAGTTCTCTGCTAATTGCAGACACATGGCCAGGCTGGAGCATGCACACTATGAACCTCTGGCAGGCTGCAAACAGTGATGGGCTACTGAAGGACCACAGCTCTCCCATCAACTCACACTCCTTACTCTTTTCCTGGCTGGCTTTTCAGCTCTTCGCTGCGGGTTGTGTTTTCTGCTTCCCTCCACTCTGCTGTGCTTGCTGGTGTAGCCAGCCTGGCGTGCAGGTGCTGCAGTCCCGCTGGGTATGTGCACAGCAGCTGGCAAATCCTCTCAAACTGCTCCGCTGCAAATTTCGAGTTCACCTGCCCTTCTGCCTTCTCCAGCCACCTGGTCTTTCAGCTTGCCTTGTTGTTGTTTGTGGGATTTGTTTGGGGTTTTTTTTTGATGTTTTTTATTAATTTATTTATTTATTGGCAGGATATCCACTATCCAAACTAGTGCTGGGCAAACCTGGCTCTCCCGTGCCTGTACAGCGGTCTTACGGGTCATAAAGAGAGGAACAAAACCATCAGCTTGGACAGGCAATTTCTGCGGGACTCATGGGCAGTGCCTCAGGCTATATGAAGACAGGAGACAGAGGGGACAATAATTGTTGGTTGGCTAGGCAGGACACCCATTTCATTACTGCATTGGCAGCCCCCTCGAAGAAACGCTGCACACAACCAGCCCATCAGTTCATATTTGAACAATGTGTAAACAAGATAAACGAGCAAAGGCAGGAATATATGGAGTCAGTTTCTTACTCCTACAGCAGTATCCTATTACCCTGGGGTGCTGGCAGGTACTGACCTCGTTCCTTTCCCATAAACCTGTGTGGCATGTAAAAGGAAAGACCTCTTTGAAAGGGTTTCTCAGAAGTGCTAAGCGTTTTGAAATGCTCTAACAATATGTCACGAATTTTGGCACTAGATCAGATAGAAGCAGTAATGACTCTCCTGAGTTATGCTGTGCAGGAGGATAATGAGGACACTGTAGTCCCCATCATCCAGGTAGGTAGAGCATTCTTCTTGAAAACCTACCATCTGGCAATCCGTCATAACACTCAGCCAGGACATAGTGGAGTATACCAGTGGGGAACCCAGTGAGAAGACTTTAAAGACCAGAAAACTGCTAAGAAAGAGCAGACATTCATTGCTGAGGGTCTGTGAGCTATTCATGTGCATGCTCATGTGCTCTTTATCATTTGAGGTTGTCAGCCTCTCTTGATCCCTAAGATAATGGGAATGTTCTCGTGTGCAGCACTGTTGTGTTAGACTAAGTACAATGTGTCATATACTCTGGAGAATTCAAAGACATGTCTTCCTTTACACTTTTTTGACACTTCCATATTGACCACTGAGCAGCAATAGAAAATATGAATGCTTTTTTTGTAATTCCATGGCTGTGGGAAAAAAAAACACCTGAGTCCAAGCAGATCTTGGACGCAAAGCCAACAGCCTCAGTTCATGGTTATGATTAAAATACCAAGCAATGAACTGAAATAGTGCATCCAGGCTTGGAATCTCCTCCTAACCTAAGACATGAGGAATGATTTTGTTTGTCTGATCATCCTCCTCCACACCATCCTGAAGAGCTGGTTGCTGAACTCTACCCCTCAGCACATGAGAACAAACCGGGGGCCCTCAGAGACCTTCTGTGCAAAGCTCATGTTGGTAGAGCAGTTTGAAAATGAAACTTCCTCCAAGTAAAAACATCCATAATTTCCTCCCAAATGCCTCCTCCTGAACCGAGGAATAAAAATTGCAAAATCAACAGAGGCATCTATTTTCCCTAAGGCAATGCACAGGAGCTGACCTAGCAAAAGCTTGTCTTTGTTTCGCTGCTAAGGATTTTTTGTTTTGCTTTGCTTTTGTTTTGTTTATAATGGTACCAATCTAGCTGTCCAAACTGTCTCTGTTCCCATAGAATAATAAACAACTTCCTAGTTCAACGGCTTTATGTCATGAATATTAAAAAGAATATCTGAATAACACAGCTCACCAGCATTGTGTTTTATCCCCATTCTAACCTCATGAAAGAATTTAGAAAAGTTAAGACTTCATCAAAATATTTTTAAAAGGGAAGAATGATGACAGAATTTGATGACACATAACCATATGTGTTAGCAAATGGGAATCTTCATTCACAAATATTAATATTCTTCTCTGGGAGGTGGACTAATTTCTTAACTTTTCCTGGAACCAACATAGTTTATACAAAAGACAGAGCAATACAAGTTATAACACTTATCTTCTCTGTTATCTTTTAGCTGCTGTAACAAGAAGTTTTTACCTTTTCATTCAGTACAATTTCAGTGAAATTCTTAAATTAGCTTCTGCCTTGCTGCCAGAAAGCTATTTATCCCCCTGTAGGTGTGATTTATACATGCAGGACAAATTGTGTGTTCACTTTCATGCAGAACGCTTCCCATGCTGGGGACCACAAAGGATACGGTACTGGAAGGTGAAGTAGTTGTCATGACTGACAGTGGATCACCTGTACCCATGCACACTAAAAACTACAGGGGCCAGGACAGCATGGGATAGCCTTAGCTGTATCTACAAAGGGCTGCAGGAAGTTTGCATTGCAATTGGCCCTGAGAAATCTTCTGTTAAACATTATTTGTAAAGCAAAACATTATTTGAACCTCTTCATGGGTAGGTTGCACTGTGTTATAGCACCAGTTGAGCTGTCAGCTTAGCTTCCCTTAGACACGGCTGCCTAATTGATATTTAGAAGATGTCAAGAGAACAGCAACAAGGGTAACAGGGTTTGATATGAACTTCTGTGACACTTGGATTGAAGGGATGATACAATAGCACCTGTAATACTATTTCCCAAAGCTGAAGCAAGCTATATTTATTGTGCGTGTGTTGGTTCACTACTTCTGCTAGCAACAGTGAGAAGTAGGTGAGAAGATGGGAGAGGAGCCTGAGGAGAGAAGGGATATAATGGGACTCTCAGATAAAGCTTTAGGGATTACTTTTTTGTGCTACTTTAACATTTTCTTAATTGTGAGCACACCAGAAATCTAAACAAGCTTTAAAAAGTAAAAGCTAGCATTTACTAAACTGCAAATTGAAACCTTTAATTTATATTATTATAGGAAAAAAATATATCAAAAGAAGACAGACAGAAATAAGCAGTTTTTTTACCCTCTGCTCCTGGTCCCACAGAGCAGGTTGGGTCTCTGCAGCTGACTCTCAGTCCAGCAACTCAGCAGCTTTCTGGGTGCCTGTTTTCTGCTCTTTAGCCCTTTTTGAAGAAGCCACTCTACCTTTGCATGCTCTGTACCTTCTAAGGGACACAAACATCTTCCTAACCTGGTTAGTACCCCATAACATGGTTACTACCCCCCTAACAGCAGCCAGAGTGTGGCAATAAGGGTGGTTATCTGTACCGAATACACTCAGACAATAAATACAGTAGATCAACTTCCTGTAAGGCATGAGATGGTGAGAAGAAAGGAGGAGAGCTTCGCAGCAGTGAAGATGAGTTGAATCGAGAATCAGACCCGAACTTTTCCCCTTATTTTTTTCTGCTAATGAGAGTCAGCAAAAAATCACCCTTCCTACTCGCTGGACTTGTGCATCTCTGCAATAAGGATCCTACCCACTCTGTGCCTTTCTGCTTTCCTTTCTCTAAGCCCTTGAGCTGTTGTTTTTGCTACTGCCAACATGAAACCATGACCCTGGAAGCGAAGCTGCTGCTCTCTTCTTGCTGGTCAACATGCAGGGCAGGCTATGCACAGCAAAGCCTGTCAAGCTCTCATTTAACATGATGGAGAGCCTTGCCAAGGAGAAACACTCCCTTATTCATCACCATGTGGCTAAAACCCTGCCCAGAGACCCAAAATGGCTGCTTGGTGAAAGATAAGGTCTTGCTGGCATTTAACCTTCCCTCCTGGACTGAAGAAGACGGAAACTGATTAACAGCCACCACTGTGCTGTGTGCTGGGGACTGAGCTCTGCCCTGAAAACACGTCCGTGGAGCTGAGATACCAGAAGTTATCACGGCTTTGGTGTCCTTTGTAATTGCATTAAAAAATTGACAACTGTATTTTCCAAGCGTGTTACATTTTCTGCCTGCACTATTGGCCTGCCCAGCTTGTTGGGCCTAAAATTACTTTGCCCACTGGGTCACCAGAGAGATCAAGAGACTTGTCCTGAGGTGACAGAAAGTGACAAGGCAGGACAGCAAACTGAGAAGCTGCCACATCTCCAGTGGGCAGGTAACACCTGCAAAGCACTGCCCTGGGGGTGGATGTGAGCCTGGACATGAAGGGTTAAGTGAAGAGCTTGTTATCCTTCAACTCAACACAGGTGGTGAAAGGGAGGTGAGGGAGGAAGGATTAAAAGGCTCCAGGAAGGAAAGGACCAAAGCTGCTCCTGCTCCAGCCTGGCTGGCTCTCCTGCCTGTGGGTGCTGACCTATTGCAAGTCTCTGCTACAACTGATCCCCACCTCGAGAGGGAGGAGGCTACCCCTGCTTAAAACTGTAAGGTAGGACACAAGGGGCTTATTACTGAGCATCTGACTGATGGTACCTGTTATTCTGAGGTAGTAAAGGCTTAACTCAAGCCCTCTGCTCATCAGTTCTCTGCAAGCAAATGTGTTGGAGTATTTATGAAGCACCTCTGTGGGTTGTGTGCAGAGGACTGGGCAGCCAGGCTGGCCACGGAGGGGTGCCAATGTGTGGAGGTACCTGCTGGGCTGCTTTGGGGCCTAGAGGTGAACTGGATGTGATAAAGACCATCTGAGGAGATATAGGAGGGTTTAAACTTGGCCTTTTGAGCTGCTGTGTGGCTGGGGTGTTGTTAATTATTTGTACCAGGTGCTGGTAATTAGCAGTGCTGGGAAGCAGGTGGGTGTACTGGGACCTCCTGCTCCGGTAGCAGTGAGTTTCTCTCCACTTTTGCTGCACAAAATTACTTTCTCAAAGGTACCTAATCTATGGAGGAAGGATAGGAGGTGGCAGAGGAGCTCATTTGAGATGTTTTGAAGGAATGTTTTTTACCTTATAAACACTGGCTTTGATAAAATTAAAGCATCAGATTGCCCCAGGGAGGCACAGGATGTTCTTGGTGATTTGTTTCTACTGCTTTCTTTCAGTTGCTTGCACTGGTTATTTTATTCCATATCACTTGTGCTTCAGCAGTGGCATTGTATGAGCTATCCTGGTTTTTTCCCCCACTGCTGGAAAAAAATTATCGTAAAGTGGTTAGAGTTGGAAGGTACCTCATAGAGTTCCAACCCCACCCTCAAATTCCTATTGCCCTAAATTTCAACTGCATCCTCTTGGTAGCTAGCAGGAAAACTGTAGGTGACTTGTTTTGACTTAGTCTCTGCAGGTGACAAGGCTAGTTCTCCTTAAGGCTCTGGGCTTCCCCTTGAGGTAGGCTGTAGCTTATAGCCAAAGAGGTAAAAATGATCCAATGACGTACTCTGCTAGAGTTGTACTCAGAAGGTAGCTGTGATTTTATGCCATGTAGGTAATAGTGCCAGACTATAAGAGACAGCCTCCATCCCCCCTTTCACCAGCTCCCCTGATCAGTGACCTATTTGCTTCCCTATAATGTTTTTTCTTCCTCAGTGGAGATGTGAAACTGCAACTGGTGCTGGAGGGGCAGGAGGAAATTTTGGTAGTGAGGCTTGATGAGGCCCTGGGCAACCTGGTCTAGTTAGGGGTGTCCCTGTGACTGCAGGGAGTTTGGACTAGATGACCTTTGGAGGTCCTTTCTGACCCGGATGATTCTATGATTCTATATTCTGTGATGCTATGAATGTAAACAAGCATTGGCATGAGGATTGAGGAATATTTTTACATTAGAACTGCTGTTTTATATTGTGTTTTCATATCATAGCCTCCAACCACACCCATGCAAGACCTCTGACTCATCCTGTTGCTTGAATGAAAGATGAAGTGATCTGGAAAGGCTGATGCTGGGGAGCGGACACACATTTGAGTGTTATTTCATAGACTGGGGAGTTACTGGTTTTGTGTTAGCCTGACACTGGCAAGTCTTTGTCTCCTAAGTGCTGTTTACATCTCTCGGTTCTAGAGAGGCCAATAATTTAGTATGAGTTGGCAATAATTGTAGAGCACTGTAATGAGTCTCTCAAACTACAATGTAACTAGTCAGCTAATAGTTGCTGAAATCCCTTTCTATGTAATGCTGTAGATACCTTGGAGAGATGAAATGGATATTCTTTGTTCTTTATTAAAGTTTTATGGTAAAAGCTTTGTTCTTTGGCTCAAAGCCTGTTTTTTGTCATTCTGGGGAAAAAATTCAAAACTGAAACTGAGTTTTTAAAGCTGTTTGTGTATCTTAAAAAGCATGCTTTTCATTTTGACTTGCAGCCCTGGAAAATGAGTCTAAAATGCTCTCTTCTGTTGAACAGTAGAGTGGCCAAGGAAGATTTTAAGCATCCTACCAGCAGTTCCTTGAGGGATGTCATTGCCTTGTTCAGACTTTTATTAAAGCTTTTGGTGTTGCCACACTGTGATACTGCACTGTGAAGTCTCCAGGTGTAGTCTGGGAGCACATACTGGCTCAGAGCATGGACTGAGCAAACTCAAAGCCATGTTGTGTTAGGGTGATACTGATTAGTAGAGCCTGCTGAACACCAGCTGGGTGTCTGGTCATGTCACTACATGGTGTTGGTTTGTGCTACAACCAGTCCTGAGATGGGTAGAGATCCCAGGCCTGCCTACAAACTGTCATGTGAATGCAGTTTAGGGTTCTCAGTAGTTTTTATTGCAGTTCATTAAAGTAAGAAATCAGATCAGCAATGTGCAGTTCTGCCACAAAACCTTGGACTGCTCTGTTACAGTTCTGTTCTCCTCGACAGAACTCATCAAGCTGATACCAAATAAAATGGCAAAAAATACCCCAGTAGTAAAGACCCAGCTGAAAAGTTATTCCATTAGTTGAAATGAGAAATTGGAGAAGAGCATCTGACTGAGAATATCTTGCCTCCCAGAGCTCTGGGTGGGTGGGATCTTTCCACTGAGGCTTCTGTGATGCTGAGTTGCTTTTCCAGGTGATGCCACAGAGTGGCTTTCTTGACAGACAGCAATGAATTGACAGCTTAAAAGGGCACTTTGCAGGAAAAGTGACATGAAGAAGTGTTCTCGGACTAATGGAGATGGAATTGGTGTCACTGAAGTAGGTAGTGGATTCTCCAGGCAAATCTGTAACTTTGAGTCTGTGTAGAGAGGCTGCTTGAGGACTCTTCTGGGCTACACACTGTGCCTGAACTGGGGGGGGGTGGGGGGTGTGGTAGGTGAGTCTACTTAGGAAATGGTTAAATTGGAATAGCTGCTGTGGTGTTTTGTCATATTTGCATTCCAATGTGTTGTCACAAATTGATGTATTATTTTTTCTTCCTGAGTTTTCCTAATTTTGGACCTTGATTCCCTGTATTCCCTGAACCATGACAGCATGTCACTTTATGCAGGGTACTGAAAAAGTAATCTACTATTCTCTGGGGTTCGTCTATATGGTGTTCACTTTAAGAGTCCTTGTGGCTATTTGAACTCGGCCCTGATCACTGTCAACAGCAATTGGCAAGGGGGTTTTTATCTACAGCTGTAATCTGTTCCTTGTCACTAGAGCATTAGCAGACAGAGGGTTTCTCAATGCCTGCTTTGCATAAATGCTTTCTCAGAACTCCTGGAAGCACTTTTCCACCTCGGTATTATCTAGGTGAAGCGTCTCTGCATACTCTTCTGTGGAGACTGGAGCACAGATCTCTGCTAGGTTTCACATAGGCTGTGGTGGTAGGTAACTAATAAAACCTCTAGAGGTTCTCAAAGGAAACCTGTGCTACATGATGGATAGTGAATGAAAGGAAATCTGTTCAAAACTCTTCTCAGCTGAGAACTATTTACAATGACTCTGCAATTTTGGCCTCTACCAAGATCTCTTTTGTTTCCCTACTTCCTCCCTTCTGCTCACAGTTGAGTCCTGCCCCAGCAAAAAGAGGATTGCTGAAAGGGGTTTCCCAGTCCATCAAATTCTCATAAGAGAAGTCAGAAGCTCACCAGTGTCAGGTCTTAAGTTGCCATAATCTATACTCTGAAAATGAATATTTTTAGCTCCCTAAAGAGATGAAACTGCTTACATTTCTAGGAAAAGGAGCTGCAACACTCCCGCAATCAGTTCTATAATGCAGCTACCTCTGGACAGAAATCAGGAGCAATGTGAGATTCACTGGACATAGCCTGACAACATGGGGTATTTTCTTGTGTACTTCACTGTGAAATGTGTATCTGAAACTGCATCAGGACTTCTGTGCTATGCCTAGAGTATTTCTATCTTAGTGTAATGATTGAACAGCAATAACAAAATAAGACGGGAAGCAGATGGCAATACAGAAATATCCTTGGTTTGTTCAGATTAGCCTGGAAGAATATCCTGATGATTGGATGGTATGTGTTATTAAGTATATAAGTTAGTCATGGCTGAGTATTTTGTCTACTCAACAGAGTATGAAAACTTTTAAACAGACTGATATTGATGCAATTATTTGTGTTGAAAGCATCCTGTTATAAATCGCTTAGCAGCATCCATTAATAGGACTGAAATTGAGAGATTCTGATGACTATGACTTTAATGATGCCGCACTTAATAGCGTAGCCTCAAAGCAATTCCTTGTTCTTTCTCTGTCTTTTTTTTCCTCCCTGAGGAAAATCTGTAGTTCTATTTGTACATTATGCCCAGGCTATCATGAGGTAGAGCGGTCACTTTTTGCAACTTCAGAGCATGCCTAAATTGTTTTGTCTGCTACCCCTATAGTTTTTGAATGGCAAGGTTTTGAAATGTGGGCTGTTTCATTTAAAAAAAAATAATGAAAAATCCTGCATCTAGTAATAGGAAAAAGATGTTCTAAGATCAAGGATTTCTAACAAAACTAGCGTGTGACTGAGTATCATCTTGTACACAGTGTTTATAACATCTCTAATGCTGGGTAGGTGACTTATTCCAAGTAACGCCAGAGTTCTTGGAAGTGCTCTCACAGTAAAGGATGCAAGTCCTCTGGTGGGAATGGATTTTATGGATAAAACTGAGAACAGAACAAATCTTCACTAAGAGCAGGGCTTTGACTGTTTTGATTTGTCTGTCTGTGTTATGTAAGCCCTGTGTGAAACAAGCATGAAGTCTAACTGTGGCAAGAGCTGGCCACCTGCAGGGACTAAAGCCAACCGTGGGCTATGGCATCACTGGTCAGGATGTTCAAGGCAGCATGAACTTGCATGGTTCTCTCTTGCCACATCAGTGCTTATCTGGGAATCCCTTCTGTGAGCTCAGGTATGACAAAGATTTGTGGCAGTATTGTGAACCGCAAAAAGGAAAATCTGCAGGTTTTTTTTAAGGGAAAAATGGGTTTGGTGTTTTATTTTTGGATTCATTCCCAATGTGGGTCACAGAATGATAATTCCTTCAGTAATACTGGTGCAACTGGAGGGGTTGGCATGCTGGAAACGCATTGTAAAGAGCAAGCAATGGGTAATAAGGGAACAAAACTGACTTAAATCAGCATTTGTTACAGCATGAGGTTTTAACTTTTAAGTGGAACCTACAAATTTGGCCTCTTAAAGTGCTCGTGAAATGTGGATGTTACTCTGGCAGAATGTATCATTGTGGGGTTAATCTTGACTTGTTGCAAACACATTGCTTTCTGGGTTCTTTTCAGTTGGTGAATAGGCAAAATCTGCTCTGTTCCAGGTCAACACCGTGCAACATCAGTTGTGTTGCATGGATGTAACTGGGGAAAGAGGGAATACTTGCATCTATGCAAATCACAAAATCCACATGTAGAATAATGTTCAGTCTGTGCCTCTGCATGACTCTCCCTCATCTGGAACATCAAAGTGCCTTGTTCCTTTTTTGTTTTGATATGCCTCTGCTAACTCTGCCAAGCTTTACACTCTGAAAAGAATAAGAAACATTAGGAACTATTTGTCATTCAATGGGACTAATAACCACCGAAGAGAATGATTTGTTATTCACATACGTATTTAAGAGTAAAACATTCAGCAATTTGATAAGCTAATTCCTACAGGGAATGAAGAGTTGAAAACTTGAGCTTTTTAGAACAGAATTTTATTTTTAAATGTGTCTTCTCTACTGAGCATCAGAGCTTTAAAGTACAGACTGCTTTGCTCAATGAAAAATTCTATTCCCCTTCCTGGTTTTGGAGCATTGCTTTGCTTCAGGGTTTAGCCTGGGAGAAAACAGTTTTCCCTTGGGAATGGTGGATGGAGGAGAGTCACCAGTGGATTATTCTAGTTTGATCACTTCCTAAATGCCTAATGAATGATATTTTTTTTCCCATCTGAATGGAGAAGCTGGAAAAGATCCTCTAAGAAATGTCAATTAGATTAAAAGCATGACTACATTCATGCAAGGGTGTTTTGAGGTTCACAGGAAAAGTCCTGCTGATACTACTAGTGTAAAACCTTTTTGTGAACTTTTTACTGAAATAACAATTTGTCTTCCCTGTAGGGATTGAAAAGTTTTTCCATACTAATACTTGTAATGGAAATACTGAGCATGTCAGGGATGAATCTTCTTAAAATGTTCCTGTAGTTGACCCATACTTCAATTTGTTAGTGAAATAAAATCATTTGCCTTCCCTGGGATTAAGGCAATCTCACAGTGGGAGTGTCCCAGGTAGACATATCCCATGCCTTGCCTGGCTGCTGAATGTGTACCTCCTTCCTTTGAAAACTGCTGATGTATTGTGGGAGTTGATGAGTTGAAGGCGTTCAGTAGCTTTGTGGCTGCCTTTAGCTCTCTTTTGTCCTTTAAGCAGAGGTACAGAAGCTGATGGCCACCGCAATTAAATTGAAGGAACTGGATGCCTCTAGACATGAGCGTATCTCCAGGAGATACAAGCTGTCACTGCTGACTTTAACATTTAATCTTGCATTGACATTTAAGGTTGAAATCAGCATTGAAGCTTCCAGGGAATCCATGGGTGCTAGTTTATATTTAGACTGCATTTACAGAGGAGCCCTAAGGCTGCCCTCAATTCCAAACTCACCATCTCCACAGTCAAAGGAACTGCAAGTATGTCCCTTGGCATAGCTGGAGGCCTCTTCTCAAAGCAGGAAGGACCCCAAGGACCCAAAACATTCAGTGCCTTTTTGAGCTGCTGATAGTCTCCCTTCTGGCTGCTCCAGCCTTAGTATAAACAGATGAGCTAATCTGGGAGTATCAGGCTCTTTAGGAAGAATGTCGTCATCCCTTAAGTATCATGTGTTTTGTTAGTTTTAACCTCAGGCTCGGCAATATTGCCACCGTATTTCTGTCCCCTCTGTTGTCAACGTGCTGGTCAAACAAGAAATGAGGTAGTGTGGCAGTGGTTCAGCTAGGGAGACTTTCTGTTTAATCAAAGCCTCTGGGGAGTGTTTGCACACAAGGATCTTGTCCAGGCAGGGAGCATGCATGGCAGTGACTGTGTGGCACTTTGGGAGGTACCGTGAGCTTTGTGTCGTATGGCTGTACCACCAAGTGCTGCCAAGTCGCTGTGCCATGAGCAGCCACTGGAGGACTTTGCTTTGCTGCCATCCAGCTAATTAGATGAATGTTGTTTTTTATATAAACTAAACCCGTGAAAACAAGACAGTGTGTCAAAGTCAAATTACTTGGTGTGACTCTTCTCCTTCAGCAGGAAAAGATGGGGCTACTGTACTCATTCATCTCCTTGTTCACTGCAAAGTAACACAATTAGCAGTGAGAAAGGGCTGCCAATCCAGTGAATAATCTTTGAGGTCTCTGAGCAGTTAAGCATGTTAATTAAATTGGCATTGCAGCAGGAGTTTGAGTTAGCACACTACCAGCAATCTTTTGGTGGAGGGTTTCTTCCCCTACACAGTGCTTGAAGACTTCCCAAGTCTAGATTGATTTGGCCATGTTCTTTGCTGCCTTCCCATGGCTCTTCATTTCAGGGGAGCTGTTCCTGATCTATGCAACTCTAATCACAAACAGGCATGCCTATTTATAAGCATATGTGACAGTGTATATTTGCTCTAGAACCTGGTTTTTTGAATGTATTTCCCTCTATTTTGGTAGCTGTGTGACGCAAACTCAGCAGACCTTTTGACACTGATCTTATGAGACAGCCATCTAGACTTCTTATCTCTGCATTAATACCAACAGAAATGGTGCTATACAATGATGAAGAGTCTCTGCTGCCATCACAACCTTGTGTGTTCAACTCTTGTTTACCTCCAGCTAAATAAAGATAGATGCCCTTTGGGATCTTGCTTTAAAAATACTGGTACTTGTATTCTGTGTTTGCAGGAACTTACATCACTTACTCTTTCCCTTGAACAAACCAGAACATCTTATCTGGATGTAAGGCTGTGTTCTGGCTTATGGGTAATAAATACGTGTAACCATGATTCAGCAGTACAAATCAGAAATAGCTGTGTGCAGGTCAAAAGTGCAGTGCAATAATAAAGACATTCCAGTGCAAGGGAAGAGGAAAAGAAAAGCTGTGAACTTTAAAACTATTCTCTATAGGCCTTATAATGTTATATTTTCTGTGAATGCTGACTTCAGTAGATACACATTGCAGCAATTAACTGGTAGTTCCCTCCTTGTGTGACTGGTCACAATAGACCAGCACTAAGGTACTGTGACTGCTTCTAAGAATTGTTTTGGGAAGGTAAGTCCTTCTCTTTGCCAGGTCTTCAGAAGCTGGTCCCTGGTTCTGTGCCTTGATATTGCCAATTCTGCAAGCAGATTGATCATGTCTTCACTAGTTACTCTTAGTGGGTGTCTGATTGTTGAAAAAGTAGGCCTAATCACTGCACCCTAGGATGTTTTGGCAAAACTGTTTGGATGAAGTTGTAATGTCTTCATGTGCCATTAATGCAATGTCTTGTCTACAGGGGTCTTGTCTGAGCTGTCAGATGAAACCACATTATCAGACAGGGGAAGTGAGCTGGGTGCACATTGCCTACAACTCCCATATATAGGGGTCTCTCCCACCCCTTTGGCATCTAAGGGTACCCCTTATGTCCTATTTTGAATGATTAGCTTTAAGGGCTGCTGGAACTAGTTCATGGAGAGGGAAATCATTGTGCCTCTCTTCCTCTAAAATGGATCTGTAGGAGGTTGGATGTGCTGAACTAGTACATTTCTAAGGACAAAAACTCCTAATGTTTTTGAAGATATTTTTTTCCCCTGTTACCATGTTGCCAAGCAACATTTTTACAGTATCAGCAGCTGGGGAAACTAAACTCTGAATGTCTGAAAATGGATTAAAGGAGAAGAAAGAAGGCACCTATATTGTCTTTTGACTATACCCCTCCACTGTTGAGAGGATATGCTCCTTGTTCTGCCATCAGGCTCCTGAATTACTGAAGTAAATCTTGGTTTTATTCATTTTCATCTGTCTTTCAATGTATTAAGATGTGAAAGTGATGCTAGGGGGGAGATGAAAATCTTTGCTCTCTGCTAATAACCTTAAATAATAGGGCTGGGGCAGATCTGAAAGGTCCTTCAGCTCTTTTTGCTATGGGAGGTCAGTTGCTGTTATCCCATCACTTGCAATGGGATGGTGGGGTTGCAAGAGTCAAATAATCTAATTGCAAGTCTAAGAGTGTGTTTTTAGCCTGTACTCAAATCCTCCCCTCCTAGGACCACAAGAAGTAATAACTGTTTACTTGTGCTGTGGAATTAAAGTAGGCTAAAAATGATGTAGTGTCTGACTCCCTCCCATGTTGGTGATGGAACCTGGTCTGACTTAATTATGATAGCCTGAGGTGTGGGGTAGGCTCCTGACACTGCTTTGGCATTTCTAGGGAAGTCTTTTTGTCTTGTACCATTTGTATGGATAGGACACCAGGGACCCTGATGTACTGAATGCTGTTCGAACACAGAGCAACTGAGACTTCTTGCTCTGCAGAGTTTAGTCAACCTTATTTCCAGACTTTTTTTTAAAAGTGCATATATTACCATAATATCTAGAGGTTGACAAAGTTCAGTCCCATTGGGCTAACAGTGTGCCATTATATAGTAAGAGATGGTTTCTGCTCCAAGGAATTTATATTCAAAGGTGTTTTGCAGTCAGCTCTCTGACTTTTCTCAGCTTCTGCTTAACTTTAATACTAGAATATTTTCTAATCAAGGTCTAAAATCCGTATTGAGACTCCATCTCAGGTGACCTTCTAACCACTCAAAAAATTAATGAGGATAGAAGAAAAGCTGAGCTTTGGAGCTTCATATTTTGTTTTACAGTCTGAGTGATCTATGTTTGCTCAGTTCAGGGCAAAAAGAATTCTCTCCTTCTTTGAGCAGATAAATTGAAAGTAATAGACTTTGAAAAGACACTTGGATCAACATAGATGATGGGTCCTTCTAGCCTTCTGATTAATAGGATGCAGCAGACGTCAAATAAACTTTAACAGATGGAAAGTAAGACGAAAAACATTCTCTGAATAGCATTTCTTAAAGGGTAGAAACCCCCTGCTTTTAAAAGTCATTACTACAAAAACTCTTATGTTATAGTTGAAGGTATCTAAATTTCAAAGCCATAGAAGAAATCTGCTGAAGACACTGCACAGGGACTGTCTGCTGAAACTTGTTTGGACAGCATTGCATACATGTTAACTCTTTGCAGGACTTAAACCCACTTCCCAGTCACTGAGACACAGGTAACTTTTTGTGTATTAAAAAAATAAAAATTGATAATTAGGAGCAGGATTATGTATAATACAGAGCAGGAATGACTGCTTTCTAGAAGAGTTGCTTGAAGACACTTCAAAAATAGGCATTGCTTCCTTGTAGCTCTCAAGCGTCAGAAGCTGAGGCTGCTGTAAATGCAGCTGGTAAGGTCTGTTGCTATTTGACTAGACACATGTTAAGCTTCCCATAAATCACATTAACACCACTTGCTGATACAAAGGGTTAGACTTGTGCATCTAAGCTGTGGAATAGATTTTCTCTTGGTAACTTCTAGCAAGCTTGCAAGGAGAACTTGTTTCTTTTCTGATTTATTACTTATCCCTCTGGCAACGTTGCCTCTTGCAGCTCCATATTTCTTTCTCCTTCCTTAAGTTCCAACTACATCCAAAAATGAAAGAAGTTCATCAAAATGACTGAGGATAACCTAACAGCACTTCCCACCTTGGGGAAGGAGAAAAGGTGTCTGCTTTGCCTTTTGTTTTTACAAAGACTTTAGAACCAGAAGTCTGACCTTCTCCACAACAGCAAACAGTCTTTGTTCCTTTCTTAATTTTGTGACTGCTAAAATTTCCCTATTATAAAATATCTCTGTGTGTAAACAACAAGAAAAAAAAAAAACAACAACACAAAGGGAAGGTGGAGGGTGTCAGTAGGTTTCATAGACCAGATTCTGTCTGTAAGAACTCCCTTTTTATGTATGTTGTCCATGTCAGTGCTGCTAAACCAGCCTGAGCCACAGGCTTTTTGTGCCCACAATTTGGGGAAGAGCTCATGGAACTTCAGTAGCAGGGTAGGATCATGGCAAAAGCTAAGAGGATATTCCTACTATTCCTGAAGATTCCATGTACCAGTGATACATCTCCCCAGCCAAACTGTCTCCCTTCACTCACAATTCCTGTATCTTTTATGCTTTCCCTGTTCTGCTCCTGGGATTGGTGCCTTGGGAGTCCCTATGCCAGCTGGCCAAGGGGAGAGAAGGGTGCCCCACCCAATAGCAAATGGAGCTTCTGCCTGACTTCACAAGATTTGAACCCAGCCCTGGACAAACTTGTATGAAAACATATCATTTAAGGCCAGGCTGGATGGTGCTTTGAACAAGGTGCTCTAGTAGGTGTCCCTGCCCATGGCAGGGGGTTTGGAACTTGATGATCTTTAAGGTCCCTTCTAACTCTAACCATTCTATGACTTTAGGCTGCAGAGCTGTAAAAGTAGCATTGCTGTTTCAAGGTCCAGCCATGGATTTGTTCTAATTCATTTATATAACACATTCACGCTTTGGCTATCTTCTCTGGGGTAGTATTGCCATTTGCCTCTCACTCCAAGTGATTGTTGTTAATTAAATTCTTGGTGACTTTAAGTACAATGAAAATTAATCTTTTGCAAATATCCAGTATGGTAACTGAGGACTTTGGACAAAGCCCATTAACATCAGTGGAAGGATTCCTGTGATTTGACAAGTACTAAATAATACTGAGAGAACAACTTGTGAAAAAGGTTCCCATCTCAGATCTGACCTTCTGCAATAATTACTTCATGGAATAGAATCCAGAATAGGATATAAGTTTTTGTTAGACATGCACTGAAAACTTCATTCATTACTTACTATATTTGCACATGTAATAGCTGTGCAATCCACAGTGACTACATCTCTAAACTTGGAAAATAAAATTCCCTATTCAGAAATATGGCTTTGGGCGCTGCAGAAACAGTGTCAAAATGTCTCATGACATGATAGTGGTGATACATCTTTTGCAGCCGTGCAACCTGGTGAAAATTGGGCCAAGGTCTCAGCCATTCTTTGGTGACTCACCAGCTTTTGGATATGTTTCTGTTCTACATTTGACCTAGACTAGAACAAGGAAAACACCTCCCACTTACCCAGCTGGGCTTAAGTCGAAAGTCAAAATGTTTGTGCTGGAACATGGGAAACATCCACCTTGCATTCATTCCTTATTCATATCAATGTGTGAGGTCATGTCTATGAGCACTGGTGTAATACTTGAGCTGAGCAGGGTAGCTTCCCCAGCCCCCCTGGCTAAGATTAATGCAGCAGATTTTTATTTTAATTTTTTTTTTTTTTGTGTAAAAGGTCTAGGATATTAGAGGCAAGTGCAGTATATTGACAGTAAAATCATCCCAGACCTCTTAAAGTGCAGGTAGTGTATGCCAAACTGTTTATGCTTGGAGCACTTCCCTGGTACATGAATGCTGGTGTTGCACCACATCAACAAGCACTTCTGTAGCTGCTTGGAAAAGAAACATGAGGTGAGAAGCAAAGTTATGCCACGGATTAGAAATTGGAATCAATAGTAGGATCAGTGGGGGATTTTAGTGGTGAGATTTCTAACCTATTTATCAAGAGTCTGGAAAGGGGCTGAGAGATGAAGTGGCAACATCTGCAGAGTGTATAAAGAAACACTGCAAATGAAATCAGCTTTCCAGCAGGGGAGCAAATGCTATCCCAGGCTAGCTGAGCCTACTGCTAAATGTACCAACTCATCCCCAGGCTGGAATGTGTTCACAGCTGCCTTGGTGTTGAGATGCTGCACAACAAAAAGAAATTAACTGAAAGCAGAAGTGGAACTTTATAGGAGGGATGAGGATGATGAGAGGTGGAGAGGTAGGGGATTAAAGAAAACTTTGTACTGAATGAAATTAAATTCACTTGCTGGGCTTTTGGTCTGTTTGTCAATCTCCAAGATGCATTTTGTGATATCTCTGTATGAGAAAACAGAATTCACTTTCAGGCTACTGTGGTTCTTTCTCCTTCAATTGGCTGTTCCATATGGCTGTAATAACGGTCATAAATGATAATACTGATTATTGCAGGAATGAAGTAAGGACCTTTAATGAAAGCAAATCAGCTTTTAATTGAGGCTTGCTAAGATGAGGTAATACAGCTTATGTCGACATTAACTGTAGCAAACAATTCCAAAGACATATTTACTGGGAACTAATTTTGTAACAGATGCAAGGGCCAAACCTGTGGATGTAAACTGGAGATGCTCTGGCTCAGAGCATCTGGTACAGTTTTGCTGTATGTTCTGGGCTGAATCTCACCTATGCTGAACCCACTCCTGTCTCTGCACCAGCAGTTGTCTGCAGACATGTTTGTACAAGTACAGTCACTTGCCAGTGCACACTGTGGAGTTTCAACATCTGCCTGAAATCCTAGAGTTGGCTGGTTAGGGTGTTAGGATCTAAGTTAATTTCATGCTTGTGGTCAAGGATGAAATAATCAAATTGCTGCTAAAGCTTTTAAAACAGAGTGTGACAGGACAGTCTCCTGCAGGTCATGTGTTTTTCCTCCTGTGCCCATATCTGGAACGTGAGCAATGTGCTCTGACCTGTCTCATTACAGATGGCTGTTTGTTGCTTGCTCCTTGGGGATAGCACTATTAATCCCATTATGACCAGTGCAGACTGGTACAGAGTCATATGGGGAGCTCCCTGTTCAACTGTCCCCATTCATGGCTGCTGCTGAAGAATCTCCAGTTCCCACCAGATCAGCAAAAAGGACTCTAATGGATTTCAGATTAATACAGGCTCATTCTCACTTCTTTACTTCTACAACTTCAGTGACAGCAGTCTACATACTGTCAATAACAAACAGAAATGATCAAAGTCTAACGGCAATAGTAAAAACTCTTTACTACATGATCAACATACAACAAATCTGTCTGCTCTAGACAAGGTTTTCATACTGCAAGCAATAGTGTAGTGGGATTTAACTATTTTTCAGACACATTAGGAAGCCCCTTGCAGATCCAGAGCTATCAGATTTCCCTGGTATCCTTAATCTTCACAATGCTTCTTGGAAGTGTGTTAACTTTATTTTGCAGATGAATAACTGAGGCAAATAGAGTGAAAGCCAGATAACTCCTCCTGTCCAGAAGGATCTAAAATCCCTCTCCCCCAACCCTTAAGGAGATGTTCCAATATTGATCATTTAAGTAAGAGATATATTTAGTTGCAAGTACCCTGCTAAATCACTACCCCCTTTTCTGGAGGGATAAGGAGCAGATAACTTTGCACCTAGACAGGTTTCCATTTAGGTTTGAGTTTTGGATTAAACTTAGACTTGGCAGTGATGAAAATTAGCATCTTATTCAAAACTGATTGTTAACAGCACTCTCATGCCCCTACTCCATTCCTTGAGGTCATGAGAATGTTTGAGTCCCCCTGTCTTTGTGCACAGTGATGTGCAGTAAGCTCCAACTTGATGGTGCTGTTTCTTAGCTTGCATTGTATGGTCTGCATGTGGTCCAGGCTTGGTTTCTTGGACTTTCCACTAAGTCCAGCAGGATGTCTCAAGAGGAGCTGCATTTGTGGGTTGCTGTGTAGGAGATCCAGGCCACCCAATGGAACTGAAATTTTTCCACAGCTATAGTATCGGGCAAGAATTCATCTGCTGCAGAATAGTTTTTAAATTCCACCTTTCCTTTAAAGAAAACAAACCACACATTGCCTTATTTGTAAAGGAAACATGAAAATTTGAATAAAGAACAGAAATTAACACAGCATCATCTTTTGAGACAGGAAAAAATAGTGCCAAGAGATAAAATGTCCTATTCAACACAAAGCAAGGTTGGTGGTTGCATCTAGACATTAAGATTTCTTTTTAATTGATCAGAAATGTACTATTTGCACATCTTACAGACCCTTGCTGCTGTGGATACCGGAGTGGTGTTCTTCTCTATTGTCAAAATCTACTTCTCCCAGAATGAGAGTAAATGTGTATGACTAGCATTGTTTTTTGCAGAGGGTCACTGGCTAAGAAGACAATATGTATTTAGACCAGTGAGTATAGCCCTAAAAGTGTACAAGGTTTTGGCTGCACAAATACTTTGTTCTCGTACACACAAAAATAAATATCAAGTTACACTGAGTTGAGGAAAAACAGTTGTAGGTATGATCTGTTTGTAATCAATTAGAAGTGTTAAGTGAGGAGTGCAGCCAGCACCTCTGGACTAACACTGATAATGTTTGAAAACCAGTCTGTTTTTTCTATCTATATCACCTAGTTTATTAAAAGGTATGACTTCTCACTGGAGGTATTACTTTCCTTATCCTTAAGCTATAATGATAGCATACTTTTTCAACATTTATATTACTTAAAAATATTCAGTATGCAGAGAAGAGAAAATAAGATATGACTGAATAAATTGAATCAACTATCAGAAATAAGACTGGGCTACTGATGGCTTTTTAAGTATGTTTCACTTAATAAATCTTCCTATTTTAAATTTACATGAGACGCTGCTACGGTTTTCTCACTTGCTGTAACAGTGTCACAGAATCCAGAGCTAGGAGCAGCTTCACTGAATCCTGGAGTTTTCCTTCTGACAACGGCGTCTCCTTGATATGCTTGTTCTTGGCCAGTTTCTGTTTAGTGGAGTTGAAGTGCTATTATCATCAGCTATTTCAAATGCAAGACAAAAATGGTATCTGTTTCAATGAATAAAAGAATCTTCTGTTCCACATTGCAATAATGACAGTTATATTAGCTACATTTAATATATGTTGATGAGATTAAAATGTGTCTTTAGGAACAGAGTTTCCTGCTTAGGCAATGAAATGCTATCTATGTAAGTGACAACATAGCTAACAGCAGAAGGCAAGGGATTGGTTGTACTTGGTATGCATTGGGTTTAGCAAGAGGAATGCAATGATTTTAAGCTATTTTCATAAGGAAGCAGCTGCATAATTTCGCTTGTCTCATTTTATGTATTCCAGTGGTAGTAGCAATTTCTACGGCAGCCCATGTGTATATGCAAGTGCGTATACTGGTTTTGCTTTCTGGATATGTAAAAATATTTTCTGCACCTAAAGGCAAAAAGGTTTCTTTCATACTTATGAAAAAAGTCTTCTACATTCCTAAATTCACATTAAATAAAGCAATTTTCTGGCATTTAAAAATCATGGGGATTATTTTTTCAAGGTACAGATACTTTGAGCAAGTCTACTGGGGACAATATTCAGATAATGGATTCAGTGATAAAGTATTAAAATCAATGCTGAATCTCAGTGCTGAGGCCTGAGCTGTGCACAGATGTGGGTTCAGAAAGAATAGGAGAAAAATGATATAATCTTGTTCTTCATCTGATACTTTCAATATGTGTTAGATCATGGTATGCAGAAGGGATGTCTTCCTACCTAACCAGCTGGTAGGGTATAGAAAAGGATTAAATATAGTGATCATGTCAGGAATACAGCACCTGTCCAGTAAAGCTGTTTGCAGTGCGTTATAGCTTCTTGTTATTACTCTTCTTCACCTCCAGTAGTCAGTGCAGCTGAAGACACACATGTTCTACCTGCACAACAGAATTGTGAGAACAGGCTCTGCATTGAGACTTCACACTTTAACACTTGCAGTAGTCAAAATGGATTCAAAAGATCTTAACTTTAAAAACAAAGAGCACTGAAGACTTTGAGTTATGAGTTGCATTTAAAAGCCCCAACAAACAAATCAAGATAAACCCCAAATCACGAAACCAAAGACAATGTTTGGATCAGATTGGGTAAAAATTTCAATGCAATTTAAGAGCTTTATGGGGCTCTTCAGATGTGTAAAGGCTTAGTCAGCACTTGGTAAAAAAATAAGCTTCATGATATTTTACCACTATCTGAAAAATACTTTTACTAAACATCATAGAAAAAAGTTTTTTTGCAAACATAAGTGACTCTATTTTGCTTTTTATAACTGTTCTCCAATAATATAGTGTGCTAGATGAGCATGGACATGCTGCTTTAGCTAGCATCTTTCCTGGAGTAATTGGTTCCCCCTGTACCCTTCCTATCTATGCAACATAAAATCATATTTTTATGCTATCCCCTTTAAACAAAGCTAGTTGACTCCTCTGCCTATCTTGGTACAGTTAGGCAAGGTATAAGCCATTTAGGGCCTCTGCAGGCTTGTAGCAGTAGATAAAGATTAGATGTTTGAAGCTGTTACCACCCTTGTCCATCTGCCTTGCTTTACTACCAGGTGCTGCTGCCCCAGTGATGTATGAGCATCTTGTGGATCAGTTGCTGAATGGCTGCAATTCTCAGCTGGTGCATTGAAGTAAAACTGAGTCAGTTTTAACCTTGTATCACAATGTGAAGATGTTAATTCCTACTGTGGAATTACAAAACAGCAGTTTACAAAACTTCTAAATTCAAACACAAACCAAAATTTTGAAGACTTAAAAAAGCAAAACCAGAAAAACTTCTTTTTCAGATTCATGACATGTCATTATCTGCTTACTTTTTAAAAGCAGTGCATAAATACCTGTTATTCTGTGAGCTTCCTTTCCCTGCTGTTTCAGACAGGCTTTGAGTACTGATGCTATGTTTATTCAGGATAATAAAATATGTTCTGTAGTGAATAATAAATTGACTTTTTTTCTTGTCCTTTTAGATCACTATGAATTTTTTAGAGGGGGAATAGTTTTCTTTTCACTCCTCCTGCTGCAGCAATTTGCTGTCACTTCATGGGATTGAAGGGTAGTGAAAATGTCTTTTTAACAGACAGTACAATAATTAACACCAACAAAAGAAAATTAGCTAGAGCAGCTAGGTGGCACAGAGTGAGCTGATGGGGTGAATTTTTGAAGTTACCTAAACAGCTTTTAGTGCCTCCATCCTACTTTCAGAAGTGACACAAGAGCAGCCTTTAACAAATGTTATCAGTCAGCTGTTACCCTTCAAAAAAATTCAACTAAGTGCTTATCAAAGAGCTTAAATGTTATGTGGTTCCCCAGATGCTTTCTTTGCAGGACTTGTGATGGGAGAATGAGTTGTCAGTGGAGATGTCTATATTGTCTGCCTCTCCAAACAGAAGAACTACCTTCTCATATCAATGCTAACCAGCAAAAAAAAAATAATATAGTCCCTAAATGTGCTCAGATTTTGAGGGTCTGGCTGACCCCTGGGAAGCCCCAGTGTGGAGCTGAAGATTCCTGTGGACAGGCTGCCATATGCACTTCAGTGGTTGCTAGTCAGGTCTGTCACCCTGTCTAGTTATTAACCTGCCTCTGTAGCCTGTGCTAGCTGCTTCACGGGGAGTGATGGAAAAACTTGCTTTTCAGTTAATGTCTTCAAGTATCTTCACCTTCTCAAACTCCTTATGTATGCATCTAGCCAGAGGCTGCTCAAGTGTTCTTTAAAGCTTCTATTTTTGTTTAATGACTGAAATTCCCTGGAATGAAGGGAATTCTATGGGAATACTTCTGTTGGTTAATAAGACTCATCCTTCCAGCTACAACCTCTCACAAACTCGCCCCAGAGATGCACAAACCTGCCTGCCAACTTCTTTTGTGGCAGAAGGGCTGCTTTTACCAGATGTTCAGAGCTCCTGAGTCAGAATCCCAGAGATTGCTTTAAACGCATATTAATAATATTTAATCTTTGGACTTCTGAGCTCTAGAGTTCAATAGGGCCGTATCTTTTTGATACTCCTCCCCTAATTTAGGACTTAATGCATGGTTTTGTTTTAATGAGCAGATGCTGAGTCTGCATTTGAGATTCTGTATGAACTTTTGAAGGAGAAGCTCGGCTGTCATGAGGCTGGTGATGTCATTTAGATTTGGTATGTACAGAAGGCCAAATTGTAACAGGTCATGAGAGATCAGTGGCCAGGCTCCAGTAAATTAGAGCCTATAATAAGTACTATGGTGGAAAATAGGCTTACGACTCAGATACTTGCAATACTTTGTGCTTCATATTAAGGGTTTCACAGACAGGAATAGGACAAGAATCAGCTTCCTAACTCTCAGCCTAGTCCAGATCATACCTGTATCTTTAGATTTGTCATCTTTGCTTAATCAAAAACTGGGCAGCTACTGAGGCAATTCCAGGACACTAATCCTGCCAAGACATTTGCTGATCTATAGATGAATGTTTTGTGTGGTCTTAAAGTACAACTACCCACTACAGTCCTGCACCTCCCAGGCAAATTGCAGGCTAAAAAAACTATTCGAGAAAGACCCAAGGATGTATCTGTAGAAAGCATCACCTGTAAGATAATGCAGAACAGTCTCTCCTGCTTTCTCTAATGTCCTTCCATGAAAGGGCTATTTTGGAAGCCCACCCTACAAGCCCTGGAAGAGAGCCCGTCTGCTTCCTGAGCAAGTTATGTAGTTGGAGGTTGCTGATGTTCCCCTGCTTAAAGGAGGATGGTGATGGCCCTCAGGGAGCCTTGTGTCCTTTGGAACAGGTCCTGGAAACTGCTCCAGTGAAGGATAGTTTTTGCTCGCATTCCCCAGCATCTCATATTTTTCCCAGCAGGAGACAGTATGTGCAGTCATTTACAGAAAGCCATACTGCTCTATTTTTTGCTGCTAGCTTTCAAAAAGGCTGAGTGAGGGTATCCAAAAGGAGGAGAAAGGTAGGCTGTGCTGCCTCCTTCCATGTTATGCCTGGCCTGAGCACAACTTGTGACACTGCTACTACAAATGCGTATTGCTTTCAGCATGTGGTCTGGTTTGTTCCCAGTACCTTGGTGACACATATGAATTTAGCTCCTGGATCATGTCTGAAGTCACAAGAATAAAATATCACCTTCAGTTCTGTTATGTTGAGTTAATTTTTGGGAGGGGAAGGTATGTTTGAGCTCTTTTTTAGCAGCGTTTGTACCAGTTTCCACAAGCTGGAAGCAGCGATGCACCACGTTAAGGTATCTGTGATTTATGACGGATGCAGCCTGTGAGAAACTATTCCAGGTTAGCAAAAAGAGGAGCAAGTGTTACATAGGCAAGTTATTTTGACATCTCTTGTTTATACTAATTTGGATAGGCACAGATGGAAAAGCCTTTGGCTGGGCCTGCCAAGTTTATTCCAGTCCAAGGGAGGAGGAAGAAGAGAGAAGGTAGCTCATTTCTATTGTGAGATGCCATAGGGGAAGCTCCTGGGGGCTGTGGTGGCACAGTTTGTTTGGCCAGGCTGGGCATTAAAAAAATGGAAGTATGACTTGAAGCTGGCAGAGGAAATGGAAACAACTTGCCCAGTTTTCTTCGTGCAAGTGCAGAAGAGCAGAGCAGAGAGACTTTGCTCTTCCCTACTCCCCCTCCAACTGCAGAAGAAGGTGCTCCAGAAAAACAGGGCCATTGAGATAATGTTTTCCGCATGCAAGGGAGAAATGAGGACATCCTGCACAAGCGGTGGCTCAGGCATTGCCCTGCTCCAAAGCCAGGCCAGTAAGGACTTGTGCTGAGCTGCTGGATCCCACTGGGCTTTGCAGGGGAAGCCTGCACAAAGCTTGCATCTGACAGTGTGGAGGGTACTGTCTACTCGCTTTTTGGAGGGCTGCATGTGTTTCTGGCTTTTGGAATACATTAAGGGGCTGGGAGTCCTGCTTTAAATCCCAAGCCTGACAGTACAGCCTGAAGTGAGTTTCCTGCTCCTGGCAGGAAGTAAATGTTCTCACCAGCCTATGTAGTGTTTGGGTCCCTCCTTGTGTACCTGCATGTATTTCATGGCATGATACCCCATTGCATCCTGTTAGAAAAAGGTTTCCCTTCTTGATGGGGGAAATAGTGGAGGAGATACCCTGCACTGTATGGAATAATCCTGTAAGTTTGTGAATGTTGCACATGAGCAGAAAATTCTCAAAGCTAAGTGTTTCTGCAGTTATGCTGGGAGAACAAGACAAGATGCTTGGACCATAAGGGGTACAAAGATGAATCTGCTGTTCTGTAAATCACTTCTGTACTGCAGAGAGGCAGCTCTGGAGATTTTATTTATTTTTTTATACATGTATTTCATTGCACAAAATTTTGTGCAATGAAAAGATCCACCAAGGACAAAATTTAGTGGTGGGAGTAACACACTAGACTCCTCTCATACATAGATCCACATAGAGGAAGTAGAGAAGGTGCAAAGAAACTGTTTAGTCTCTGGGACAAGGAACTGCTGTAGTAACTCAAGGAAAGTAATATCTGCAGGTCTGCCTCACTACACAGGTTCCTGTGCCATACTTGACCACTCCTCACATCTGCTAGCTCATTTAAACTGATTCTCAAAGACCGTGATGTGCCCTGGGGATAGACTGTGCAAGAATTGAAGGACTGCTCACACATAGCGAATGGGGAGTCAGGTAGCCAAGTGTGACTCCAGGGCAATCCCTATCCCATTTCACAGCTTCCCCAAGTGCTATTTGTTCTCTTTGGTCCTGACCCCTGAGCAGTGCTCTGCTGTCCGAGTACCTCTTCTTGCGTGCTCTCTGATATTTTTTTTTTCTTCATCTACAGATAGAGACCAGTTCTCTGACAGAGACCAGTTCTCTGCATCTTGCTTTTATGTATTTGAAGACTTTCCCATTAATCTTAACTTTTGATTAAGCAGCCTCAGTTCCTTGAAGTTTCCTGCTCAGCTGCCTTTGCCAGGCTATAAGATAGGCATTCAGCTGCCAGGTGAGTCCTGTATGTGTGTAATAGCTCAGCTGTATAGAGCTGCTGTGTATTATACCCAAATACCACCAAAGCCTTCTGTGACAGCGAGTGAAGGTGCTACAAAGCAGAGAGATTGGGGCAGGTATTGAGGTAATTCAGCATTGTCACTTCTGTGAGCTCTGCATTTGGCACTGGTTGCTGAGCTCTAATGCTCAGAGCTGACAAAGGCAAGATAGGAAAGGAAGCACTGAATATTTCTTTCAGATGATGTGAATTACCTCGGAGAGTTAGTTATAAAAATACCTGAAATAGGGAAAGTCTAGCCAAATTTGAGTACAACACTGCCCTTTGCTTGCGTTCAGATATGTGTGTCTTGCTGAAGAATATACCCAGAGCCTTAATTGGAGATTATGGTGAGGTGTGGTGGATATCCATGTGAAAGTATCAGAAGGGGAATAAGTCAGCTTGGAATGAGATGTTACATCCTTCTCTGATTTAGATTGATTCTAATTGCAAACATAAGTCAGTTGATTGTATTCAGTCTTTATTTATGATCAGTTCTGATTACACAAATTATGACAAATATGAATTAGGTTGTAACTAGCCCAGCAATAAGCTCTATGTTGCTAGGTAACAAGCCAACAGTATTTCAAACAACCCAATCAAAGAGAAGCAACTGAGCTATTGTTGCTCTCTGCTCTTGCACCTTGTTCTTTAAGCTTGCTGTTAAGAGCCTTTTAAATGTCTTCTCCCTAGCATTTGATTTTCTTGGAGAAACTGTAAAGGTTTTGTCAAATTTCAAGTAGGCACCTTTGCCTAGTGCTCCTTTTAACAAAGGTTTTGGAGCAGTGGCAGTGGGAGCAGCTGTTCCAGTGCTGTGAAGTGATCTGCTCCTGGATGTTGACATCATTGCAGAGCAGTCCTGAAACAGTGAGCTCTGGTGAGATCCTATTCCGCTGCTTGCAAAGCTTAACTCAGCTCTGTCTCCACTGCTGTCAGTTTGTTTGCTGTCCTTGTGATACTGGAATGGAAATGGTATGGTGGGTCTTAATCTGACCCAGGTTTTGGTGACCTCATGACAATTCTGAGGACTACCACTTAGATTAGACAACACCATCCCAGCACTGGGGGAAGCTGGCTGCTGTTAGATGCAACTCAGAAACAGCTGCCAACTCAGCAAAGCTTTTGCAGAAATGAGCTTGGCATGAGGCTCCTGCTCAGTACAGATCCACATCTTGTATGTGATGGGCAAAATGACAGTGGTGAAAGCCAGAATGAGTAGATTGGCAGAGCCATTGATGAGTTAAACACAGTGTTTTCCCTACCTGGCAGTAGCCATCCTAACAATGAAAGTTCCAGGCTTGCTTGAATCTGTGTCCTGGAGGTGATCAAGCCAACAGGCAAACCCCACGCAGCCTGCTCCCTACTGAGCGCTGGAGAAGGTAGCTTTTAATCAACCTGAAAATAACCTGAACAGTGCACCGAAGCATCTTTGCTTTGGAGATATGTCAGGAACACTTTCAATCTTTTATCTTCCCTGGAACAGCAGGAGAAATGCCACTGAAATAAGCCCTGTAATTTCTCCTCTGTAATTATACCTGTCACCACTTCCGATGGAGTTGATATAAATAGCCAGTTCTGCCTTCTGTTTGCATTGTGCTTTTTTTTTGTTGGTTTTCTTTTTTTTTTAAATACAAAACAAAAAGAGAAGCAAACTATCTACCTCTACCTATCTCCGATGGTAAGACCAGCCTAAGATGTATAAAATAAATGATGTATTCAGACGCTGCTAATTTGCTCTTTATTTCTGAGTGTGACACTATATACAAGACATTACTTTAAATGGTAATCTTGTTTTCTAAGAGTAATTGCCTGTAGGGTTTGTCACGTGGTAAGGTCAGAGATAATGAAACCAAAAGATGTGTATGTTAATGTATGCTTTTAATTTTGTATGCCCATGTCTATAGTTAAATCCCCGTTTGTCTGGAAACAAAAGGCAGGCCTGTGCCAATGTGAAATGCAAATCGTGGTGCTTCAGTCAGCATTCATCTGAAATCCTCGTGTAAACCAAGGGGAATTCATAGCTTTTTCCTGGAGTTGTAGGAGTTGGTGTATTCCAGCAGAGAAAAGAAATTGAGAGATATTTTAAATTGCTCCTGTTTGAATATACTGGGACAAATTTGCTAGCTGTGTAAACTAACACAGGCTAGTTGATGTCAGTGGAAGAGAAGTAATTATGCTAGAAGATCTTAGAAGTTGACTCAGTGGCCAAATAATTATGGTTCATACTGGGATAAGAGAGCCCAGTGGTGTGGCTGATTATTATTGAACCTTACTGGATTCCAGCAGCTCTGCTAGGATACCTAGCTTCATGGATTTTAGATCCACTGTAGAGCATGATCCATGAACTTCCTCCAAGCTCACCAGTTTCAGTGACAAATACAACATGAAGACAACACAGAGTTCTTTGCCCTTAAGCATTAAGCAGTCATAAAATACACTAATAAATATTTTAAAATAAAACTTCTCATGTAATTTCAACTCCCTCCCTGTTCCTAAGAGAGGAAGAATCACATGGGGAGGAAAACTAATTCATGCATTTATGAAGAGTGCTCAGATGCTATAATGACGACAAGTTATCGCAACCAGCAGAGGCCAGAAAGAAGAGAAATTAATTAGAAGACAGGAAAGGTTTGTTTATTCTAATGCCTGAAGTTTAACACTTCTCAAATTTTTAAAAATTTGCCATTTGGTAAAGGTCTCTTTACCCCTTCCTAGACAGGAGATTGGGGTAGGTGCAAGTTAACACAGTAATCAAAGCTGTGCAGAATGTGGTTTGGGGCTCAGACCACAGGTTTTACTGGGATTCAAATTATATTAATAAATACCATTTTTATTCTCCTCTGGGTTCCCACAATTAACTTCAAAAGCTATTATAATCACTAAGCAGTCAAAGCTCAGAGGCTTTCCCACACTGCTTATACAAGTATAACTGGAACTTGGATACTGAAAATTCCCGTTCTCTTCATAACACTCCCTTCCATGCTCAAGTGAGTGGAGCTGTCTCACCCAACTGTTTCCCACTCCCTGAAGGGAAGACATCCTTATTCTGTTTGTGGCTTAGCTGAATTTTGACAATCTTCAACTAAGAGATGTAATTAAGTATATGTTCCTTGATGTGCATTGGTGTATTCAGAGTCCCACTGGCTACTCTGGGTGCTTGCGGATGCCCCACCTCCAGAGAAAGTTTTTTATGGAGTCAAGTCCCACCATACAACACAATGGACGTCACAAATCCCTCAGTGTTGCTTCCCTATTTGGATGTTCTCAGAAATCATAGTGCTAGGGCTCAAAGTTTGACTTGTCTGAACAGCTCAGTATCCATAAACTCACTCCAAGAATCCAAGTAGCATTTGTTATACTATATATAGCAAGAGACAAAGAAAATAGGGGCATTGTGCAAAGTGTTAGTTAGGCCTCTTAGTGAGCCATAGAAGTAAAACTCCTCAAAACAAAATTGCATTTGCAATACAGTGAATCATGAATGATGCTGTACCAGGTGCCAGAGGAAAAAAAAAAGTGAGAGTGAAAGATTTTTGCCATGCTTTACTCAGAAGTAGTTAAGTGTCATCATCTAGAAGTAATTGAAACAGCCCCAGTGACTCTTCTGCAGTTTTGTCTAGCAAAACTGTGCATCCCAGAAGCAGATTGTACTGCAGTTGATGTATTCTAAGGTGATAAACATGTGCTAATAAGCTTGGACTCAATTTAGTTTTGGAGAGACTGCTCCAGGAATCCTGCTGCCTTATATATGGAGCAGAGCAGCTTAAACCTGTGACCAGGAAAGGAAGTTCCTGGGTGTTGTGAAATGTTGAATGCCTCCCAGTTAATAAACAGATAATATATTAGATACGTGGTTTTGTTGGAAATCTTAGTGGATCAAAGCTTCTAGGGTTCATACATTCCTTTTTTTTTTTCTTTTGCCATTTTCTGTTTTCACAAGGCATTTTAGGAGTGTCTCCTAATACCTGTGTTCTCTAATATCTTCAGCACCTCTTTTGATACTATCCCTCAATTTTCACAGGAGGCCAGCAAGCTGCATGCTTGGGAGGTGGACTCCTGTTTCTTTAACAGCTTGTTTTTACCAGTTACTTCCCTTTGAGCCCAGGGAATCCATTCCTCTTACTTCAGTGCTCAAGGATTGAGGGTTCTCTTCTAGGTCTGTGGTCTTCTACAGTGCAGGAATAACACTGACACATCTCAGCTTTGAATTCTTGTCAAAGAAAAACTCGTGACTTCTGAAAACAGAGTGTCCTCACCATCTTTCCCTACTTGATCTCAGCACTGGTTATGTCCTGTCAGCCTGTCCTCTCTCAGGAAATGGCTTAAATAACATCTTATTGAGCCCTTAGCCAGTTTCCAAGGAATAATAAACCCATATCAACTGATGAGAGCATGGGTGGATCAGAAAGTCTCCTTTTCTTTGGCTGGGGGGNTTGGTATTTCCTTCCCACTCCTCAGGATGGCATTCCTTGTCACTTCGCAATGAGCTCAGTGGGGCCTCAGCTAATAAAGGCAGCAGCAAATCTGAGACATTCAAATGCCACCGGTTGTGAGGGAGGTAATAGCTTACTGCTGTACCCCCACCCTCCCTGTTGGACATCCTCCTTTGAAACAGGTGCCCTTCTGTGCTGCTTCTCATACAGCCCTATTTGGCACTGCCTCTAATGCTTTCTGGTTTTCACTTCTGGAGAGCAAAACAGCGCAGCTCATGGATTTCATTTATTTTTAGTCCCACCAAGCATTACAAGTGTATTACCCTGAGTACTTCAAGGCAAGAACTTGCACAGGTTACTAAGCTTCGGAAAAACTGAAGAAACCCTGGTGGGTTTGTAGAACAGAAGAGTCTTTGTAAGTGATGAGCAATTAATGTATGTGAATGTTAGCTATTTTCTGCAAGAGTTAATTGATACAAATGTACAGAGAGTGAATGTGCCTCCTGCTTCACTGCATCTAAGAGCTCTGAACATGGAAGATGAGGAGTATGGCAAAAGCTCCCTGGCACTTGCAGCCTTTACTGGGTTGATTGAGAAGTATAATATAAACCACTTACAGGACAAACTCATGAAACTTGCAGGTTCTGGAAATGTTTTGCAAAAAGCTAACAGCCACTTAAAAATGCATGAAAAAGGAGCACAGCGTGACCCTCATGAATAGCAGCATATCAAATCCAAGCAGTGTTTCTCCAAGAACAGAGACAAGAAAACTGGTTTTCACTTATTATTTTTACCACCTCTGATATTTAGGTGCTCTGGAAAGTAGTCTACGCAAGATTTTTATACAATATTGACTTGAAAAGCAGGGCCACGTGCATTTTATTTATTACATTGAAGGACTATGGCAAAGGCACCTCTTGCCTAAGTAGTCATATAAGACATTTCACAGCAGCTGGATTATTTTAACACTCTAGAATCACTGTAGGTAACCGTGCTTACAGACCAAGTCATTCCACCTGTGAGGGGAAGGGGATGCACTACCCTGAGAAGGGAAGTGTAGTAGGAATCTAGGTAACCAATATAGATTAGATGTATATTGTTAGATGGAAAAATATTCATGTGGATGTATATTGTTAGATGGAAAAATCTTCATGTGATCCATCTGCCATCACACATCAGAGCTGTAGAGTAAGCAATGTGAACTTAGCCCTTTTGTCTTTAATGTGCTAGTAGCAAGAGTTCAGAGACAATGCTAGTCTGCTGATGAGTGGAAGGAACATGTGAAATCAGCCCAACGAGGCTAATAGTATGCTGATCCTTGAGTATCAACTGTAGTGTCCTGAGTCGTCATCCTTGTCTGTCAGCTTCATCTCAGTCCTTGGAAAGATAGTTCATTTTGGAATTTGGGTCCATGGGTGTAGAAGGCAACCAGAAACAGCTAACATACGTTTACTAACAGCTGACTGTGCTTGACCAGCCTGAGATCTTTCTAGGATAAAATGACTATCAGAACTTCAACTTCACTAAGGATTTAAGCAAGTCCAACAGAATTCTTATTTGCTGGCTGATAAAGTATGAGGTGGTCAAATAGACTGGTAAAGCCCAGTAGTTCAGTCAGTTTTCAAGCTCTGAGTAGTAATTATTGTCTTGAACCTCCAGTTTATAGCTGCTGTCAAGGAGGATACCCTGTGCCTTGTACTGAATGCAGTAGTTTTCAAAACTTACAGCAACAATTTGCAATGAGAGGAGGCATCTTTGAGAAACTTGTGGACAACGAAATATGGGGTGCTGGGGTTGATATGTCAAATGGTAGAGTTTGGTTTAGAGGGAACTGGAAAAACTGAGCAAAAGGAAGTTGGAAATTCAAGATGATAATTGAACTAAACTGTTTCCCCTGGTGGGAGGCTGCACTGCAAGGGGCCAGTGCACCTTGCAGCTAGGGAAGTGGGCATCAGGAAAAACTTATTTGCTAGAAGATGTTGCAGCACTAGAGCAAGTTACGCAAAGAACTTGAGTTCTTAATTGTTGGAGCTTTTAAAGACTCAACTTGATACAGTCACAGTCCACCTAGTGCTGATGATGGTTTTGCTTTAGGAGGAAGGTGGATCATCTCCAGAGATGCCTTCAAGCTAGTGTTTCTCTGATTCTCTGAACAAGCAAGTGTGGTCTACGGCATGTTACAAAGGAGATACCACTCAAGGCTTGTAATAATTCTGTCCAACTGTAAGACTGATAAATCTATTAATTCAGAGAATTACAACTCCCAGTGATGGGCACCTACAGGAGCACAGGGATTCTTGATGGAGCTACTGTTAGCATAATATTCTTACCAGTAATATAAAAGTGACATAAAGTAATTCCTTAAAATGTGAAGAAACTTTTCTAAATAAGATGAGTTTCAAATATTTCTGTAGGGATTAAGTTATCTTTCAGGTCATAATTAATATTCAATTGGCACAATAAAAAATTTAGCTTTTCTACTGTTATCAAGTGACCATATCCTTGCACTGTTAAGGGTGGAGAAAACTCCCCTTTTTGTCTGTGAGAATAATGTGGACAAGGGCTCAGGCTTGAGTACTTGCCTATTTGGAGTTCTAAAGTCAGGGGGAAAAAAAATCCAACCCTGTGCAATAATAAAGAGATCAAGATTGCTAATGACAAACCTGCCTGTGTGCTTGGCAGAAAAATCTTGCAGATAAATTAAAAAAAAAAAAAAGAATTTTGTTAGCAGCGTTTGTGAATAACAAATTAGTGAGGCTCCTTTGCCCCTAAGATGTCATGGAGACAGCTTTTATGCCCCACTATTTGTCCCTCTTGTAATAACTGAATTTTGAAGAGCTGTACTCTTACAGCTTTCCTGATCCCTCATGAGTAGGTCTAAATAGTGGGCGTAGAAGCTCTGGAAAGGACAAAACATCTCTTGAAAACAGTTTGTTCTTCATTACAAAATATATTTCTATTAAAAACCATCTGAGAAAATACAGGGAACAGAATATAACTGAAGAAAAATAATATTAAATAGGAAAGGGACTAAAATTATCAATGAAGCAACACTCTTCCATTTTGTGTTCTGAAACTTTTTTTGGGTTCAATGTCACTTACTGTCTTGGCAGAACAACATAACAAAACTGAGTATTTTCTGGGCTGTAAAGCTGTAACATAATTGACTTGAGTGATTCTTGCTCTGTACTTGCAGTTCTCTGGAGTCCATTTTCCTTTATGTATTGTTTGGGTATTTCGCTTTTCTGTAAGTGTCCCGTACATTGAAACTCTGTTATCTTTCAAAATATTTATATTTTCTTGAGGTTGACTTGGGAATTACTTACCCCATACCAGGATCCAGCCTTCTTGCAAAACTGTGCAGTAGTGCCCTGCCAGTTAGCTGGCAGAGGAAATGTTCTGGGGGGCATGTCAATTTTGTAGGTGTTAACTGAATTTCTAAATACTGTTAAGATTACAGTTCCTCATGATGTGATTGTTTGTGGAGTAGGCCGTGTTTGTTCCTGTTGTATAAATAAAGAGGCAGCGAAGGAGATAAATAAGTTTCTGTGAAGATAGTGTAGATGTAAGGGGGGGGGGAGAAAAAATGAATTGCAGAGAAGGGATGATCCATTGTTCTGGCATATTTTTAGCACTTGTAACCTTTCTCACAGTTTGCTGCTTGCTTTTCTTGCCAGCAGAAACGCATTCTGTTCATTTCTTCATTTTTCGATTTCCTCCTAATGACCTTCGTTGACTGAAATTCAATTAATCTATTAATAAAAGTTGACAGTATGAAAACAAATTGCTTTGTCTTCTTGAAGCGTTAAAAAGGATTTGTATAGCACTTGTCTTCCATTAGCACAGCATTTGAGGAGTCCAGATGCCTTGCCATAAGTCCTCTCTCTGAATCTATTAACGACCCTAAACAGAAAATAACATGATGAGGGAGTTTCTTTTTGTCCGGAATGTTGGGTGTTTCATTTCCAAGAGATTTATGTATCAATGTTCTTTGAACCCATCTTTCAAAATACATGCATATTTGATCACTCAGAGAAGGAGATGTGACTAATGATACAATCAGTGTTATAAATGGTGGGCACACTGAGAACTGCATCTACTTTGCACAATCTCTTCTGTTTTATTTACAGTTTTCCTTACTGTAATCAGGGAATGACTCTGTTGTGGCCTTTTGAGATCCTTCCTAGCACCCCTCCCTTTGTGCATCAAGCTTTCTATGCACTTCTGCTCTAAATATCTCTCTTGTGACCCTCTTCCAACCTGTCTTCTGGTGTTTCTGTTGCTGTCAGCAAGAACTCTATTAGTTTGTATCTTCTCTGTAAGGATTTGGGAATTTGCTTGCTGGTTCTTTACTGTCCTAAGAGCTTCACTGTATTCCCGTGCAGTGCTGTAGAGAGGTGGTGAGGAGCAAAAATAAACCTGTTTATCAGAGATACTGCTTTTTCCTATATGATCAAAAAATTAGGAAATCATCTAGAACCCAGTCTAAAATACCTGCTGTGACCAAAGTCTTTCTTTTGATTTTCACAGGTAAGGAACAGGCTCTTCTAGCTGGAGTGAATCCACTTTAGATCCTGCATGTGCTCAAAGGTGCCACTCTCTGAAGTACATACCTGTAATTCTTGCTATATTAAAAATGTGTTCATCAAAGCAGGTCACAGTCAGCTACCTAAAAATAGCTGTGATGAAACTGGGGTTTCCTGGTTATGCCAGGGTTTAATAGGCACAGTTAAAGCCAGCTGCAGACTGGCCGTTTGCTGCTCATTTCTCTTGTGTGTTATTCAGCTCTGTTCTTGCAAACTCCTGCTATTCTTGGTGCAGTGCAGAACAGCTTCCAAGAAGGTTTTGCAGGAGGATACTGGTGTCCACCTTGTAGACTTCTTCTTAGGACTGCCTGCCCCATTCCCTATATATATATATTTAAAAAAAAACAAAAAAAAAAAAAAAACCAAAAAAAACCCACAGAAGAGGAAAACTGAANAAAACACCTCCAGTGGTTTTACACAGATAAGTGTAAAACACCTAAGTGCTCTCCTCTGTTTCTTTCAGTCCTGCATTTTTACAGCGAGAAAGCTGTTGTCTGTGCTTGCTTGCAGTCTTCAAGCCTTTGTGAGACAATGGTCTTCTCGCCCCCGCCCCCAACCCTGACAATGTTAGCAGGAGCTCACTTACACCTAGTGTCCTAGCCACTTGTTCCAGTGTCTGCAAGGGCAGGGTTGGATCAGTTGTGGGGGCCCCTTCCAGCCCAAGTACTGGATTACATTGTTACTTGCTTGTTTCTGCTTGATGTAATTAAGGTAACTTTCATCTCCTGATTTTTCATGTGGTACAAGAACAGTAGCATCTAATAACAGCAGTGCTATTGCTTTCAGATTAACATAATTTAACAGGCTTTTTGCACACCAGCATGTTTTGGGGACCCAGACTGGGTGAACATGGTAGATCAGTTGCAATTTGCTAAGCTTTTGAATATGTGTGTCTAGAATACATCATACATCTAGTGTAGCAGATGAGGAACCCTTCGTATATATCACTGGTATCTCTAGATTATATTTAGCTACGATTTTCTAAAAGGGGCAAAAATCCTCTTGAGATATTTACCCTTTCACCCTCAGAAGTGTTATTGCTGTGACAGAATAGCTCCATTCAACTGGTAGTACCATTGCCTCTGGGCTGGGAGATCAGGAGTTTGTCTAGCATCGTGGCTGAAGCTCTTATCAAAGATGACACTGCAGTGCAGTACTTAAGGAGGCTGCTCCTCTATTAAAGGTGATGTTCCTTAGATGAGATGTTAAATCTAGCTCCCTTCAGCTCATGCCTCTTGACTGGGCAAGCAGAAGTTAAAAATCTCATGACCCTTTTCCCACAAGGTAACCTCAACGTCTTCCCCAATATCTCCTCTCTTCATAGAAACTAGTTGCGGTACACAAGGCAGACCCAGCACATCCTGAGTGCGCACTGGCTGCTGAAATTGCCTCTGCAGTCTTTGCACCACAGGTGTTTTGTCCTTGGATTTTCTATCTTGAATACATCCCTAAGCATAAGAAATGCTAGGAAAAGCCAAATTCCATGGTGCTTTGTCCTATGAAGGACAAAATTATAAACTCTATATTATGAACTCTACCATTCACTGACTCTTTCAATATTTTTAACGATTAATACTGCTTGGAAAAAAAAAAACAACAAAACAAACAAACAAAAAAAAAAACAACAAAAAAAAAAAAAAAAAACAAAAACAAAAAAAAAACCAACCAAACAAAAAAAAAAAACACCAAAAAAGTATTTAGTCTGCCTCAGATTTCCATAGATATTTCAGACAACGTGCAGTCTACTGTGGACCTTAGTTCCTCGAGTGTAAAATGAAGATAATATTTTTCTGTCTCTTAGGGATGTTAGGGGAATAAACTGTACTAATGCTTATGCGATACACCAAGGCTGTAACTATAAGATTATAAAAGCCTGTTCGTAGCCTGACAGCAATGCAGCATAACAGACAATAATTTTGCTTTCTTGGTATATTGCCAGGCCAAATAACATTTATTTAAAAAAAAAAAACCAACCCACGTGTGTTGGGTGCATACAAGGCATATATTATTTGTCCCACTGGCATTTAAAAAACCCACAACTACCAAACAAAACTGTAAGTAGCAGCAACCCCTTGGGATACAAATTTCTTTTGGTGTAGATGGTATAAGCTTTATTCAAACTCTTCATGATTATGTTTCCAAAGGAACTTTAAAAAAATATAAATCTTCCTCTTTTTCTCTTAGCTTAAGCAATATTATTAATTCAACACAAGTAGGTGAATTGCTTCAATTGGTCCATATATCCCTTTTTGCTGTTAAAGTAATTTTCCTGATTGCTGTGTCGTAATTGTGATATTAATCTTCCATTGTGAAGTAAAAGGTGACTTGGGGAGCTAGAGATGTTTTCCTTTAAAACCATAACTTTTTTGTTTGGAATGTTACGTTTTCATAGAGGTTCTATTCTTTCTTTTCAAGAAAAAGTCAGTCTAAAGAGCTGTGGGGAGTTTGCAGAAATAAAGATCACATCATGCTGCACAGAGCATGAGTGCTGCTGAATGGGAGCAGGCGACATCCTGATGCTCTGTCACATTTCAGCAGAAGTGTTCAAGCAGAGGACTCAGTGGTAAATGCATTAAAAAAAAAAGCCATGTAGGTGGATGAATATGTGCACGCACAGGAACAGAATTGCCACGTGTTGCTCTTCAGAGCCATCATTTTATCATTGTGGATGTAGAGTTTGAGTTTACTGTATTCTTCCTCCCCGTTTTCATTTAAGATGAAACACTGTACTGAAGTGTGCATAGGTTCTTGTCCAGATATTTAGATGTTTGGGCCCTGAAGAGAGCATGCTGGAACTAGTGTCTTTATTCTGTACCACCTCTCCCTTCTAGTATGTTTTTCATGACTATCTAACAATTGGTGCTTGTGCCACTCCAAGCTGCAGACCCCATCCAGTGTGCAGGTACATGGAAAGAAGCGTGTAGTGGAGTGCACGAAGGGTGCATGCAGGTTTTTGAAAACATCATGAAAGGAACTGCCGGACTTGAGTATTTTTGAATTCCAGGCCCACTTGTGGGTGCAAAGTACTTGAACATCTGGCCAAGAATTCCTTTGAAAATCTGGCCCAGATTTTGCTGCCTAGGAGTAGGGAGTAAGTGCTACATCTGGCTCCCAGCGGGGAGATGGACCCCAACAGTCTGGTGAATCAGAGGGTCCAGGAAAATAAGATGCGATGGACTTGAGTCCTGCAGGCAGCCTGCCTCTGAGCTATGTTCCCAAAACCCCAGGACTGAGGATTTTGGAGCAGAGACAGATGGCTGGATGGGGTTAATTATGTGTCCACACCTGGTCATGTAGACACATGCTTATAGTGAAGACAGGCTTTTCCTTTCATGTTTTTTCTTTCCTTGAACAAGGAGAGCCTACATAGCTCAGTGCCAATGATGGGAATGAAAGTGCTGGCTGACAAAACAAAAGGAGTGGTTGTTTCGTGAGGCTATGGGAAAGCAGAGTTTGTGGATTTGGGGAGTTTTTCTTGTCCCCCATAGTGGAAGTGTTAGCAGGAGCTGCCAACCCAACCAGAGCACTGCCATGGAAGACCCTGCCCTCTGCAAACTGGCAGTGAGAGCACTGGCCACAAAAGCAATATGAGTGAACTGGAATCATTGCAGGGATGAGTTTATGTATTTTTGGCACAGAAGTTTCAGATTTTGAGGGATCTCTTCAAAGAGTGGGAAGGAGAATTATCTTTTTCTTTTTCAATAAATCCATCGGAAAACCACCATGCTGAGGTTTAACACATGATACTAGACCAGAATGCTGTAAGGACAAGTTAGAGAAATTGTACAGGGATAGTGAGTGATGCAGGAAAATTTCCATA
Organism: Pedionomus torquatus; assembly: GCA_013398155.1. Lineage (NCBI taxonomy): Eukaryota > Metazoa > Chordata > Aves > Charadriiformes > Pedionomidae > Pedionomus > Pedionomus torquatus. The sequence continues at coordinate 70,128 of VZRU01013352.1, forward strand.
AGCTTTTCATTGCCCTTATACAGAATAGCATTATATAACACTAATGCATTGAGGCACGTTAGATGTGTGTCCTGTTAGCCCAGGAAAGAACACAATAGAACCAGAATTGACAGAGGAGCTTGTTTCCTATCAAGACCAACCAACCATTACCACATTATTGCTGTATTTGATTTTCCTCATTTAAATGTGTGATGGCAGCAGTTTACACCAGAAATCAAAGGTGATTATTTTTCCATAGAACTGTCAAGCAGAGCATAAAGCCTCCTGCTACTGTCCTGACAAATGTGCTTATTACTACCAAAATCACCAGTAAAATTATGAAGTATGTTTTCCTCTGTAAACAAAAGGAGCTGAACACAAAGGAAAAGGTCTTTGGTCGTTATAGTATTCAGGTGGTGTCTGCTGGGTTAATACTATAGCAGGGATTAAATTTGCCATTTGAAGTAGGTGCTAATTTGTATCTGTGCATGTACTTTATGGTTATGCACATGTGACAACCACATACTCCTGACCATAGTAATTTCTTGGTGGCTACTAGTCAAGAAAACAAGAACCTGATGGAAATACCCTGACAGCAAAGTCTGGGACATATCATATGTACATTACATATGATACTGTGAAAAAACTCATGCTAGAACAGCTGCTAGGTGCTTCATTTTATTGGATTGTTCTGCTCATTTTTAGGCTATGAGGAAAGGCTAGGATGGGAGTGAGCCTGGGATTTGGACTGGAACAAGATTGGGGAACCCCCAGCCTCTCAGCCGCATTCAGGCTGCAATATCAGATCATAAACACAGCAGCAATGTGGGGTTTGGATTCTTTCTGCAGGGTTTATTACTGGAAAAGTTTCAAAGTGTGTGTTGATACAGGCGGCACCAAAGGTGAAATGAAGGTTTATCCAGCCCCCTATAAGAACTATAAGCCCCCTATAAGAGTCTGCTCCCCTTTAAGTCTGAGATAGGGAAGAAACTCTTACCTTGTAAACGCAGAGTCTTTGCAGTACAGTTCAAACCAAAGGGGGAGAGCAGGAAAACAGCAGCTGCTCATCCGACCTGGTGGTACAGCTGCAGTGTGCTCACACTAGATGAGGTGAACGGATTTCAAATCTGCAATGCAGCCATGCATTCCCTCCACAGAACCTTGCCTGCCTGATCGCACAGGCAAAATGAATTTTACCACAAATCTCAGCGGGAGGATAGAAGCTGGTTGAAAAAAAAAATATTTGAAAGAAACAGAAGTGCAGGTTTCTGGCCTGTATACCTGGTCCACACAGACATGTCCACTCAGCAAATTTGGAGCAGAGTAACACTTTGTACTACTTAGAATTTGCTTTAAGAATGGACATGGTTCCAAAGGCTTGAATGTGTTGCTATCTTATTTAGATGTTTAAACCAAAGCACCAGAGCTTGGCAGTTATGCCCACAAACTTATAGACAACAGTGATAAGCACTTTCAGAAGATGATTCTGCTATTTGCAGGGGTTAATTACCTTCTGGAGATGTTTTTTTTTTTGCCATGGAGGACTTTAAACTCTGGCTCTTTTTGCCAAAAGGCAAAAAGATGATGCCAAGCCTGGTAAACTGGACAAGGAGCAGCAGAACTACATCCTGCCTAGGATGCTGTAAGTGCACTTGCCAGTTATCTCTCAGCGAAAGGAGAGAAGGCATTCTTGGGAATGAATAATCCCTTGAGGTCCTGTACAATGCCTGGAGATACTTATCTGGTTCAGTGGCCCATAGAGGGAGTCTGGGGTAAGGACATATATTAAAGCAGGGCAGGATACGCTCCCTTCAACCTCGGAGCCATCCTGTCTTTGAAGCATGCAAGGTCTCAGGGATGATTTTCTGCTTTGAAATGGAGGTTTGAAAGGACAGGAAAGAAGTGGAAATAAATGACAAGCCTGCCCCAAACTGTCCTTCCTCATCGTAACTAAAGGCTGCCAGTCTCTGTCCCCTATCAGCACTCCTCAGTTAACACTGATGCTTTTTTAATAATTTACTGGCACCTGTGAAGGACTAAAAACTTCATAAAATAAAGCAAATTTCTGATTTTATTTTTTTTTACTGCACACAGAACAATATAGCTATGCAAAAGGCTTTGGCTGTATGCTCATGTCAGATGCTTTCACCTCTTCAATGAGGCCAGGGGATTTTTATCTCAAGCAGTCAGATAGCAAGTCCATTAAAACGCAGGGTGGACAAGGATGCATAATTTGCTTAGTGCTGCAGTGAATGGTGCTGCTTTGAAGGCTCTGGCTTTGGTGATGAATGTTTCACGCCCCGATCTCTGGAGAATGGAATACTGACCATGAAGCAAGTGGTTGAAAAGAAAATTGCCCAGGTTGTCCTGGTTGTTTGCCCTGAGTTATACATTGCAAAGCACTGACAAGTGCGGCTGTGAGTTATAGGGCTGCTCTCTGCTTAAAAAAGGGCTCCTCTGACAGGGCTATTCTTTTAGAATAGAAAGCATGAAAAAAGCATATTGAACAGCCAAATTCTGCTCCACAGCCCCAGAAGCATAATGGGAGTACTCATAAAGAAGTGTTACTTGCTACTCCTGCTTCTACAAATCGCTGCTTATTCAAGAGGTGGTAGGGAAGGGTGTGTTTCAGGTTGATGTGAATGTTAAAGGAGGATTTTCTTGCTAGTAAGGATGTGAACAAAAACAGCGTAGGCCCCACAATTTACATGAGGTATTTTCTGCCAGCAAAATCATGGGAAAAAAAAAAAAAAAATTGTCTATCCACATAGTTCAGTGCAATTGCAGGGGGAAACCCAAGTGGTTCTGAACACCTGGAGGTGGTAATATAATGTTAGCTGGGGCACTGCTGAGACTATAAGAGTCTATTTTTCATTAGAGGCAACGAGCCTATTCAAAGCACCTTGTGGACCCAGAGAAATTGCTTTGAGAGTCCAGGAACGAGTGTGTTCACATCTACCTGAGGTCATCCTAGCTGCTCCTTTATTGTGCCATGGAAGCAGAACTTCCATGAACTAAGTTCTAGCTCTTCTCCCACCTCTGTGTTTCTGCGTGTACACCAAGTGTGTTTCCTTTCTCCCACTCCAACTGTATGAATAGTGCTGAGCTAAAAATACCCCAAGAGGTCTCTGCAAGAGGAATTGTGGTGAAGCTGGGTGGTGGATGGGGAAAATGGATCATCACCTCCATTTTACCTGAGGGAAACTGGGGATTCAAGAGGTGCGGTTGTTTATTAAGGTCAGGCTAAGACCCAGTGTCCTCATTAGCTGGACTGTCCTATCTTCTGCTAAGCAACTGGTGACAAGGAACACTCTGGGGGTCCCAGCTGACAGTATTGAGGAATGAGGCATGCAAGGAAGTGTAGGAAGTAGATGCAATGGAGAATGCTGCCCAGATGCCACTGTGATACCCTCTTAAGTGCCAAGACCAAGCACATAGCAAAAAGATTCCATGTGCTTCTCCCCAGTCTTCCTACACTTAAGATCTTTTGCTCTTCAAGAGTGCTTTACTTCTCCAATCTATTCTACGGCTTATATTGGAATGAATTAATTGGTTTTAATTAGCCTTAATGGGGGGCACATCTGCCACTTGCTTGAGACATCATAATCAAAGGGTCCACATTGTGATATCAGAGTTGCACTTGTCCTCACTAAACCGAGAAAAATATGAACAACCAAACCTCAGGAGAGAATTTATCATCTACCAAGCACTTGAGCACAGCTGTAGCAGGTCGCTCCTGTCACTGCCCAGATGATTAGTGACATGTCATTTGTTTGCTGCAAAAGGCATGCAAGTTGAGGGAACAAAGCTAGTAATTAGAGCAACAGAGCTCAGATGAGACGCTTTCTGCCTGAGCATCCAAACCAAACACTTGGCTCTGCTTCTTTGGATGACATTTCTCCTACGCCTACCCCAGAACAGCAACCAAGCTGATTTTAGGCCAAGGAAGAAGAGTAAAAGGGCTAGCAAAGGGACATCTTTCTGCTTCACACTGCTACTCAGTGTTTTATATCTACATCCAGACAGGTAAGATTGCAGGTATTTTGTGAAATTAAAACGTACAGCTATTCCAACAGTATAATCTTAGCGTCTAGTGCGTAGCAAGATTTAAGATCTTCCCATGAAGATATTCCTAACCCAAGAATATAGTGTACATGTACAGTTTTGAAATGACTGTAAGCCCTGCAGCGTGCCCTGAGAAAATATCAGCTCGGGGCTTGCTTGAAACAGAGGAGAAATGAACTGTAAAGCTCAAGAGGACTAGTGCAAAATTTCTAGCATCAGCCTTCTTGGCTTCAAACCTGAAGCCTTCTTTTCTGACTTTCTCAGACAGTAGTTAAATGCCCTGCTATCACAATAAGTGTTAACAGATCCTAAACCCCATGAATACAGGCAGATACTTATCAGTACTAGTCAAGATCTGAACTTTCTCTGGAAGTCATGTGGCCACCACAACTGTGATCTCTCTAAAAGGAGCATCTAATACTTTTCACTGGCTTTAAGCATTAATTACATCTTTCTTGCTAATATATCTCTGCATTAGACAAATATTTGGAAAAGATGTTTTAGCTTATATGGTGTAACCCTGAAAAAAAGACAAAATGTTCTGTCTATTGCTGCTTTTAAGAGAGTCTCATGCTCATGGATCAGAGAATGTTTAAATTTAGGTGGAAACTAAAATACCAGCTTATTTAAAGACATTGATGAGCAAGTCAGAAAGTACCAGGCAGTACATGTTCCTTAAACAATCAGCTGCTTCTGATCCTCTCAAAACTCTTAACAAACATGGTGGATGTGGTTCTTTAATGTATAATTGTCCTTTAATGTCACTGAAAGGTTCACCAAGGGACCCAAAGGATAATATGAGACCCAGCATGGACTGAAAGAAGTTCCTTTGTAGCCACCTGAAGTGTTGCCATAGCAAGGTCTGCACCAATCTCTGCTAATTCATACAAGCTGTGTGTTGCTGGCTGTGCTGGGGCACAGTAGGCTGAAAAAGAGGTTTATTTGTGCATAATTTTAAGCAGCAATTCATGCAGCAGAAAAATATCCTGCTAGAGCAGGATATGGATGGAAGTATGAACAAAGCAACAAGAAAGTCTCAGGGATGGCAGTGTTGTAAACTAGGAATATCTGCACCTTTGGCCAGGGGAAAAACAGAAAGTAAAAGTGGGGTTCAGAGAATCACTAATGACTAGGGACAGGGAATACAGGTTATTGGGAAAATGGAGGGCAATTTAAATGGAGGTTGGGCTAAGACATTAATCAGCAAAGTTAATTCTAATTGTAGGCTTGTCGGAACTCAGTTGGTTTGCAGCCGACAACCGAGACTAGCCTCTAAATCCACAGGACTTGTGTTATGCCTTTGAGAAATTTCAGATGGGTTGTTCAATCAAAATGGTGCCAGCAGGAAGGATGAGTTTTTGAGTATCGGGCTGGTTGAACTAGCAAACTTAAAAATGGTACTTTGTAGCTCTATGGTGAAAGCAAGGCAAAGTGGCCACCTTAGGTAGAGACTGGACATTTGTAGAAATACAGACGTAGGTCTATTTTAGTATACCTAAATGTGCTTTGCCATAGGCAGATGCCTGTCTATATTTCTCTTCCATCTGGTGTTTAAAAGAAAAATAAATGAAATCAGAAAAATGTCTAAAAAATCTCCCGATAACAGTATATCTAAATGAGATTCTCGGAAACGTGCTTTGACCTTCAGCCATTTTCAGTAATTGAAAATATTGGTTTCCAACATTTCTTATTTGCACTGAGTGAATGAGAATATTCTCTCAGCCTAAAAGTTCTCCCTCCCCAAGCTGAACTTTTTAGCTTAGTCATCAGTACAGACCCATTCGCAGCCAAAGTAATGCATTTTGCCACCTAAGAAATGACAAGCACTGAAGAAGTACACATCATTTTCTGCCTGCATGCCAGCTTTTTTTCAGAAGCAAGGGCAGCGCTGTGGGAACTGGAAGAGGAATCCATTTTTCTTTTCTTGTGCATCTTTAAGGACAGGAGTTGGCACTGCTGTTATTGTCACCACCTTCTCCACTGGCCGTAACATCCTGCATCAAAACCTGATGAACTGTCTTCTTCACTTTATATTTACTGCTGTTCTGTTGTGGGGTTTGGCTGTGCTGGAGTAAAAGAATAACCTCTAGAGTTGCTTAAAGCCCTGCGTGTTCCCTGCCTTAGTCTCATCATAAAGAACTTCCTGAACTCTGAATGACTACAGATGACTGACTGATATATAGATTTTCACCAATTTTAACTGTGTGAAAAGCTGATGTGATGAGCTGAGGACCTTTATTTATGCCCTGAATGAGATATCAAATCAGATCCACAGCTCCATAAACAGAACAAAACATCAAATATTGCTCTGTGGCTTTGATGCAAAGTAAGTGAGAAAAATATTACTTTATTATCAATCATTCTGAGTGTGCTTCAGCTGGTCACAGGAGATTCAGTAAGGTTAGCCAACGTATGTCTAGGTAGCTAATTTGTGCTAATTTCCTCCAAGTAGCAAAGAATGCAGAAACTAACTGCAATGATTACTTTTCACTGTCTCTCCCTCTCTTTTTTTTTTTTTTTTTAAATGTATTAGCTGGATTATTAGCTACAACATACGTCTCAGGGTGGCATCTTGACCCCAGAACTTCAGTTCTTGCAGGCTGGAAAGACCAAGGTTTTACACAAAAACTCTTTCAAATGCCAGAGCAGCTGGCAGTGTCTGCTGCTAGATGGAAAAGTCCATTTTGAGCCCAGTGTATCCCTATCAAATATGATTCATTTGGCTAGTGACAAATAGGATCTGAACTCAACAAAATTTAACCAAAATAGGATAATGTCTGCAATTTCAGTTCAAGATTCGGCGTGGATTTATGGTGAGATTTTTGCTTTCGTAAGATCAGAGGTATTATCTGGCGGGGNTTCTTTCCTATTTGAAATTCCTTCTGGGTCTGCAATAATACTGCAATTTGCTTCACCTCCTTTCACATAAGGTTTTTTTGTCTGAAAGAGTCCACTGTGAGTGACTGTAACTGAGATGTTTTGTAAAGTAATTGTTGAAAAAGAATAGGTAATTAATTACCTGTCCTTCTCATCTCATTTCTTCTGTAAATTATGAAAGTAATTAATCCCCAAATCACAATAATTTTGAGATGATGTTTTCTTTTTAAATTCAAATCTAGCAGGGAAAAAAAAAAAGGAAAGCTTTTTTCAGGCAGTGATTTGCCACTTTCTCTTCTGTGATTTCTTCCTCTCCCATTTCTCTTCCCATTTGTTCTTCCCTCATTCCGAAAACGAGAAAGACATTTAATCTGCCTGGATCACACTTGGGCTTTTGCATAGTTGCATTTCAGTGAACTCCTAATGCCCACTTCTGAAAATCCCCAGTTTTTCATCTCTGAAGATTAAGAGAAAGGTGGGCGATACCCCAAGTTTTAGAATTGGTAACTGGGAGCAAGAAGACGGAGCATTGCGTGAGCCAACAACAGAATCATGCTGGGTTTTGCATTACCCAGAGTTGGTCCTGTGTTCTCCCATTCTCACCTGTGGACACCTTGCTCTCCTGGCTGTTGTCTTTTGGTTTGGTTTGAGCTTAGGTTCAATTTGCCAGAGAAGTCAGATGCCTGGAGAGCATCTCATTGGGTTTTTTGTTTCCTGGCAAGTCTGTTTTCTTGGGAAAGAAACAAAAGCACACAACTCTGCCAGGTTTCTATGGCTCCCATGTCCATACTGCACCGCAGCTGCCTCTCGGGAAGAAACAAGTCGACAGGGATCTTGACTTTTTTTGCTAGTATTGTGTTTTCCCATCCTTTTCCCACTCCATTTCTCTTGTTCTGTCCTCTAATTTTCTGCCCTTTGTCTTTGGTTGTTGAGAAAATTGGACAGGCTTCTGTAGCCCATTTTAAAAATGAGATGTTAGGTTATATAGCCCTTCAATGAGAAGATCTATTACGTATTTTAAAGTAAAGTGGCAACTTGTGTCCATCAGCCTCATGTAAGGCTACTCAGCATCACTAAATGGTTGCTGTATGAACAACTAGCTAACCATCAGTAGTACTTTAAATAATCATGTTTCTCTAATGCACACATTATTTCATATAAATTCGTAGCCTAATTCAGATGAAAGGTAGTATAAATGTATCTTCATCAACACTGCAATAATAGACCAGAGAATAAGCCAGGAGTTCAGTTCACTGCCCTTCTGATAGCCCACATCTAGAGCTCAATATCATAGTTCGTCTCTAGGAATTTACACCATGACTGCTATGTGATCATGCAAATAGCTCTAGGCTAAGCTCAGCCAGATGATATTCAGCATTTTAGTTTCCTCTAGGAGCTCTGGGAAGCTTTATCTGAGATATAGTAAGATTTCACTTCTCAGCTTACAAGGGAAAGTCAGGTTTTACTAAGAGATCAGAGAAGTGCAGTAGCCATGAGGAAGGAAAGCTTGTTTGGGTTAGAGACCCTGCTTGACTTCATCTTGGGTTTGCTGTTTCTGTGGTCACTGTGAATGGCACAGATTTCATATGAACATCCACTGCATGGTACTTCCTGAGAAACAACTGCCAGCAGCACACAGTACTAGTTGGTCTCTAAACTAAAGCCAAACCTATTTTAAGATGAGGTTCTTCTGCATGATGCTAAATGCTGCCATCCTGATATGCACTGTGCAATAACCAGTGCGTAAGGAATAACACTGATAGGTGTTGGCTAGAAAAATCTGCCACGCTTTCACCATCTATTATATGCAAACATTGTACTACAAAGTGTCCAGCCCTGATATGAGAAGTTGCTGCATTTGCACATATAAGTAATAGGCCCCAGAGTAATTTCTGAAGACAAACAAGGTGTTTCACAATCTGAGAAACACGAGGTTCACGCTCATCTCCTGCTAGAATCAGATGGTTGTTGTAATTCCCATCCCTTTCCCTGGAAAGTTTCACCACTACCAGGTTGCCAAAATGTGGTTTTGTGTGCGAAATGGCCTCTTACAAACATGACATGAATCAGAACCAGCCACTGTTGGAAGATTAAAGATCTCAGTGAGGATGTCCCCATCTGGTTGCATTTCCCCCCCCCGCAGTGGGAGAAGGGCTGTTTTCAGCTGGGTTTACAAATGCCCCCTGAAGGGTAGATGGAAGATCCAGGCTGGCTGTCCTATATATCATCATGTGAGGGTAAACCAAGGAAAACACCAGGAAAGCAATAAACCCAACAGCAATACAGGAACACTCCCAGAAAAGCAGGACAGTGGAAAGATCTATTTATTAAAAGTAAAGGTGTTTGGTTTACTGATTGCAAAACCCAGAGAAATGTATCAAAGACTTTTTGAAATAAACCCCTGATAAAGAAAGCATTGACCTGTTGAAGAAGTCTGATAAATGAATGCATTTCATGTGCATGGATCCAAGACACATTGCATAGTAGTAGCAGAGTGCCTTCTCTCTCCCCCATATTTTTCATGGTTATCTATTACAGAAATAGATACATGTACAGTGAAAATCAGTATTTGACAGGTTTCTGCTGTACAGTAGACAGCTTTGTATTGTGTAAGGATTAAAAGAAAGATTTTAGACCCTACGGGTATTCATCTGACTTTGTTTTAACTACTTAAAGCCCAAAGTATCTGTACACCAGCCTTTTTCTTCTTTCCTGATCTGAAGGAACTTGGTGTTGGGGAAATAGTGGAGTTGATCAGGTTAGTTTGGTGTGAGACATCCTTGGAAAGTCCATGTTGCATATCACCCTGTTTTCCAACTAAGCCTGTGACTGTATACTTTCCTTTGAAGCTTATTTTAGAGACTGGAATATCACTGAGATTACACTAACAGGCCTGTTGGTTGTGAAGCACATTTTCATCTTTTGTTTATATGTAGGCAACATATTTCTCATTCCCTTGACAGGCTTCTTAAGTGTCCATGCTCCAGGGCCAGTGACTTTTATAAGGCAGTTGTATTACTCTTCTGACACAAGAAGTATCTCATCTACTTGTCTCAGAACAAGTTCCATCTTAAGTACAAGGTCTTGTCTCCGTGTTCGGCTCATCTTCTTTCCGTAATTATACATTTTGGGGTCACACTTGTGTTACTTTTACCTTAAAACTCATCCGTCCCACGATGCCCTTGATTCTTCAATTTTTGTTCCCTGTTTACTATTATGTCAGGGAAATTTCCACTCTTTGGTTTCCTCTGTGTGACAGCTCTCGGTCTTGCAATGTCAGTTCTGACCCTTGCTCTGCCCAACAGGAGACAGCTGGCTTTTTGCTGCTGTTTTTCAGCAGAACCAGCCCTATTTCCCTATTTTCCCTTTTCTCTCCTTTAAGGCCAGCTATTGTTACAGGAGAGGTTTCTCTTTCTCTACCTATTCAGGTCTCCTGCACCTCTATTTTTTGAGAAAGCCAAAGCAAATTGAAGGGACTTCTTCATAGACTGAGCAGCAACAAGGGGATGTTGATGTTTTCCATCTAGGACCAGGCATGAGCATCTGCAGTCAGCAGTCTTCCCACTGCAGAGGGCTTTGTTTGCCATGGGAGAAAGGATCTGGCATTCATAATCAAACACTATAGCAACCTATTCCCTTACCTGTAGTTTTTTTAAAAAAAAAAAAACAAAAACACAAAACAAACCCCAACAAAATTTCACAACATCTAGTGCAGTGGATTCATGCCTACAATGGCAGCTTTTCCATGGTTTAAATGACAGCACTCTGAAATCAACAGTGCTGTACTCATTGAGTTTAAACTTTGGATATTCCATTTTAAAAGTAATAATTGATTATCAAAAAATACTTGTGAAAAATGTGTACCAATTTTTTTAATAAATTATAATGCTGTTACTCATTTAGGCTTTTAAAATCAATTACTGCTTAACTAACAATAGCTACCTCATGATACCCAAATGAAATTTCATGAAATGTCTTTTCACGATGGCTGTGGTATGTGCAGTGCTGCTGTCACTGAGCCTAGAAATTCAAGCCTACATGCTTTCTAGTTAGATGCCATACAGAATTAGTTGGTGCCCTTACATGCCAGCAGTCTGCCAGGTAGACTTGGTTGCCAGGCAGACCAGAAGATGCAGTTCCCAATGTGGGGCTGGAATAGAGGTTAATCCCATGGACAACACACAATGATGTCTGCTGCTGACTGTACAAGAAATGGTAAAAAGTAAAGCGTCTAAACTCTGTAATTTTAAAACGTGAAAGATAAGAGTGCTTTCCTTCTGTGAAGACTTCTTGGTACCATGCACGATCTTGCAAGATTTCCAGCTTCAGCAAAGTGTCTTCTAATCCTTTGCCCCACTTTCATTCAAGAAATTGTAATTTGAAGATCTACATGAAATTTCAAAGCAGACATCTGGTTTGAAAGGTTTTCTCTTGCTTTCTTTGTCCTTTTTCTTTTTTAGCTAGGTCTTTCAGACCTCAGCTTGAAGATATCTAATGCAACTCTTCCCTCATGATGATGATTTCATTCTTAAATCACAATTATTTAAGTAACAATAGATAACTAGTCTAAAAGGAAGGCTCTGGGTATTTTTATCTGAATGCTTGCCTTCTCCTGTTATTCCTTCATAGCTCAAAACGTATGAGAAATGTACATATTAAAAGCTGCTGTTAACTTTGTTTTCAAGCATTCATAAACCTTTTGGAAGAGTTGTTTGCTTTTTTTTTAAAAACCACTTCTCTTAGTGCTAAACTCTTAGGCTTCTAAGACTATGCCAATTCTACCTCCCATTACTTGGTATTTTCCATTTGCAACATCTGGATTTTCCCATTTTCCAGGGTCTTCTGCTTGCGAGGCATGTAGATTAAGACTCTTCACTTGTTTTTCTCCTGTGGATTTACACTCGTGTTGTGAATGTGTTTGGACTCAGCAAGGGTGTTCAGGGTCCTGAAACGTTGCTTGTGTTTATTACTGCTAGAGATGGGGCTGTTTGAGGAGGGATGAAAAGAGTTTACATAACACTGGGAGTGAAAACAAAAAACAACAACATAAAAAGTAGTAATCTATTTTTGTTTCAAGTTCTGAAAATATTCTGGTGATACTTTCTAATCAAAGAGGCCAGAGTGGTAGCAAAGTTGTTGTAGCAACTCCCAAGCTGGAAGATTTTAAATGGGACGGTGTCCCTCTGAGAAGGAAGAATATTTCCTATACAGGGCGAGAGATGCACTTTGGGAAGACAACAGCAACCTTCTTTCCAGAAACCTCTGGATCATCTAATTTCAGCGTTTTGTCCCTTGACAGCAAGAAGAGAGGAAAGGACCAATATACTGAGCTGGCAATTGGTGTTTCAGGCTGAGACTTTTACCCAGTGCAAGTTTTGCTTGGAGTCTAATGGGTAACAAGTCAGCAAAAATGATCATTAACTAATGCATTATACCAAATGGCCCCGTTATGCTACATTCTGTTGCATGGAGTGCAAAATAAATTCTGGATGATGGCACATATTCTTAGTCAATGAGGGAATTTCAGGGTAGCAAGAAGCCTATGTTAGCTGTCTTTGTTTATTTAATAGATTATTATTACTATTATTCCAGACTGAGTTATGGCGTCATACACCATAAAAATACACAAGTAACAGATCTAATTCTCAAAGCCAACATTACACCCAGTAGTTATAGCTTGTCTTAATACACTTTGGACCCATCTCCCTTATGAGGAAAGGCTGAGAGAGCTGGGACTCTTTAGCCTGGAGAAAAGAAGGCTGAGGGGAGACCTTATTAATGTCTGAATTAATAAGTGTCTGAAGGGTGGGTTGAAGGAGAATGGGGCTGGACTCTTTTCAGCCGTTACCAGTGACAGGACAAGGGGCAATGGGCACAAGCTGAAACATAGGAAACTTCATTCAAATATGAGAAAAAACTTCTTTACAGTGAGGGTGACAGAGCCCTGGAACAGGATGCCTGGGGAGGCTGTGAAATCCCCTTCTCTGGAGACCTTCAAGACCTGCCTGGGTTCAGTCTTGAGCAATGTGCTGTAGGCAATCCTGCTTTAGCAGGATGATCTCTAGAGGTCCTTTCCAACTCCTACAATTCTGTGATTCCGTGACTTCTAAGCCTCACAGTGGATTTCCCAAAGGTAAACATGACAGTAAGTTGGGAGAGAATCCACTGGCAGGTCAGGAAGTTTTTATTCCACATGGGCCAAGTCTGAGAGTTTTGTCCCAATGCCACAATTGACATGATGCCTGATGGCAGACCAGGAAACCTGCAAGGGGTAACTTGTCTCCTGTGAAAGCACCTTACAGTGTTGGTTTTGTGTAAAGAGCATTTGCAGGAAAGAGAAAGACCAAGTGCAGCTCTGTAAGGATGACAAAGCTGTGAGATGGCACATTATTCCTGTGTCTCATGCACTGGACAGCACAAGAAACATTGATTAAATCCAGCATAGAGTCTTAGCAGCAATAACCTGGGACTCCAGCGCAGGCTCTGTTCTCAGTTCCCTTAGGAAATTCATAGATTTCAAAATCAACCTTTTTAATCTCTAATAGCAACAGACTTGTGAGAGATTATAATTGTTGATTCCAGTGGTATTACTCCAGTGGCAGAGAGAAAGCCTGGAGCCCTGAGTCACAACTCTTTAAAATAGGCCCGACCAAAAGCATTAGGAAAGCAGTGTGTCAAAGTCTTTTTCAGTCATTTGTGCTCTGGCTTACTGAAAACAAGCCTTTGTGTACCTAAAAGTCACCAGTATTTCCATGTCCCACGCAATTGGGCTGAGGTAGAAGAGGCTGTCATTTAATTTTTGTCTTCCCAGCCTGTTTGTTCCTGGAGCCCATGTGGCTGAATATTAATATCCATATGTCTGGTGTAAGCGCAGGCATATAACAAATAATTTGTATTACTAGTAATCTCTTGGTAAATACTGGATGCCTTTCCAAAGGTTAATTCTATCGCCTAAGAAACAACGCTGTGTTTTATTGTGGGAGTTGCTGGGTGAAAATATGCACCTTGTTACTGCCTGTGATTCTTCCGTATCTGAGGGAGGTACAGCTACCTCTGCAGGACACCGCACCTAAGGGTGCAGAGATGCTGTGCGAGATGCTGCATGCAGTGATGGGAGGCAGAGCCTGCCCCCAGGAGCTGCCCCTCTGGCCCAGAAGGAAGGCTGTGTACTGGAGGTAGCAGGAGTTGAAATCACGGGTTGGGGATGCTGCCTTCAAGCTTCTTTTTACAAATGATAGGCCAGACCCTCCAGTTCTCTAGGTTCTGCTGCTTGTCCCCACGATCAGCCCTTTGTGCCACAGTACGTGAGCTTCTTCAGAACGTAGCCCATCAAAAAAAGAAGAGAGGTGCTGGGGGAACAAGCAGACGCTGCGCTTTCTAAATGAGGTTCCCTGTGTTCGCTTTCTGTCTCTGGGCAGGGTACATTAATCTCCCACGTTCATCAGGTGGCACATTAGCTGAAAGAGGCCCTGACAGAGCGCAGCCTGACAGGAGCACGCTGTTCCCGAGTGGGCAGAGAGCTGTGGCTTGGGGATGACAACTTTTTTTAAAAAGCAATTCTGCTTTCAATTTCACATGCAAACTATACCTGCTAGGAAGGAAACGAAATGGCCTGTTGAGAGGAGCAGAAAATGAAGGGCTATTTTAAATCACATTTGAAAATGTGATTGTTCTGATAATTTTTTTCTTAACCCTTGAGTCATAGGCAACTACAGATACGCTGAAGCTTCCCCTGAGCCTGAAAAGAGGCTAAGACTGGTAATAATCAAATAATTTCTTATGCTTTAAATGAGCCTTGCTTCAAATTTCATTCTGCACAAAGTGGGAATCTTACATTATTTTACCAGTAAAGTGCTCCCCAACTCAGAATAGCCCTGGATAGCAAGAGACTCTCCCCACTGTGGCCTGTTTTCATTGGAGAAAGGCAGGAGGCCACCTGAGGTGCTACATGTTTGTGCTGCTCTGCATCCATCACCCACCCTTGGCTGCTGCAGGGACACAGGGAGCAAACCCCTTTGTGCCCCTCTGGTTCCCAGAAGATGCAGATGGGGAGGCAGGGCTGCTGCCTACAGCTGGAACCCTGCCTGTACTGCCTTTAGAAATACTCAAGGGATTGGGTCTGTGTGTAATTTACTCTTATACATGGAAAAGGAATATCTGCATTCCTTCATTCTTTGCATCACACTTTAACAATGGCAGCCTCTACCATAGCTTTGATTTGTTTCTTAGCTTTTTCTGGGCAGTGAAAAAGGATTCATGCACTGATTTAGCCACCTTAGTGGTCTGCCTAAAATGATACAAAACCCTCTCTTCCTGCCTCAGTGCAAAGGGCAGAGGTGGAGGAGGAAGAACCACTTGTTAGGGTATTGCTTGTGCTCAGGAGTCAAATCACAGGTTTGCTGCTCTGCTCCTGGGTTCAGCTCTCACCTGCACTCAGCAGCCTCTCTTAGGGATACATCTGGCAAGATCCAGCAATTCAAAGGTCCAGCACATAAAACACTCCACAATGACCTACACATCTTTAACAAGCATTTAAAAGACTGAAGGGGCCAATGGCCCAAGTCAGACCTGAGATGCAGCTTGAGGTCTTCACCATTGCTGCAGAACATGTCAATTCTCAACAAGAATCTAACATTCAGAAGATTCATCTGCTGCAGGCTGACTAGAACAATAAGCCCTGAAGGATATTCAGTAACAGGCATAGCTCGGGATATTGGATTTTTAATCATTTCTCTTTATATTTGGACGCTGCAACAGCACATGCCTTGCTGCATCGCTTATGGGTAGGAGAGTGTGTAGCCTGTGTGATTTCTGGCTGCTTAAGAGTGCATCGGAAAGCAGTGCTGGAGAAGATGCTCTAAGAAGGAGAGCACCATACTGCAAGGAATTCCTTTCCGTAACAGGGAAAATAGGTTCAACTCACTCTTTCAAGCTTCTGTATCAACAAGAAACTCAGGTCCTTTATTTATTATTTGTGTTACAGTAGTACCTAGAGGCCCCAAGTTGTTAGGGTTTGTAAAGCCCTTTTGTAGGAGACAGCTACTACTCCTATGCCATTATGAGATGACAAAAAGGGTGGGAAAGGAGAAAAGGGACCTGACTGAGGCGGTATGGAGGCCAGTAGAAGAATGGAAAATGAAGCCCTAACTCTCCCAGGGGAAGTTTGTGCTGTCAAGCACTGGGGTTACAGCATTTCAAGAATCTGCAGTACCTTCACCTCAGCTAGAAGAAACTACTATCTGCTCACTTCTAGCCCTTCTTCAGCAGTGGTGTAAGATAATCCATTTTATTTCACATTGCAATGGATTAAGTCTATTACCAAGACCTGTCTGAGAGTTGGTGGCAACTTCAGATGTGCTCACATGACCATCTGGGATCAACCAGCCTCTCAAGTCTGAGTCCTATCCAATGGCTGTGCTGCAAAATTTACTTGTAATTTTAGTTTGGAAATGGGCTTGTTCATTTCTGCCTTGTCTACAGAACAGCGAACTCCCTTCATTCCATTTTTCACATGCTGGAATGCTGCCAGTTTCTTTGGTCAGAAAAAGATGCATTTATTGAACACAATGTAGAAGAACCACTTCAGGCATAACACCTCTGTACGAAGTATGTACATATGCACTTCTTGGTAACATGGATCAAAATGGCTTGCTGCTTCTCCCCCTGGTGCAAAACTGGCATTGACCCTGTTGGGAGGTGGAATAGGACTTAAATGTATGTTTTGATGCATTTTCTACAACTCCTGAAATTTTACTGGCATTTATAGTAATAATAGCTCTGTTTCTGATGAAAGAGGTTTTGATGTTATGAAACTGCAATCTCTGCCTTTCAAAAGCAACACTTAAAAACTATACAGTTTCTTTTTCTTACCTGAAGTTTCAGCACCTTTATAGGAAATATAAGCTGTAATTTCATTGATTTCCTTCTTTAAAATGTACTTTGAAGGGAAATCAGACCTCAGCACATTCTTCAGTTGTTCAAAAGATTGCAGAACTGGCAATGCTACAATTTGAATGTTATCTAAAAACCTGACAAGAATAGGAGTAATAGGCACAAAGTCTCTCTATTTATTTAGTTTCATCTACAGCTAGTGCTGGATTTATCCTTGCAGCACCCTTATGCAATGCAGATAAAGACCCTCCCTGTTTTGTGACTTGGTAACTTGAGCATGAGGTCCTGCCTGTGGTCATACTGGGGTCCCCCACAAAGCTGGAGTCACCATAATATTCCTGGCACAACCCAGCAGAAGGACAAAACCTTCAAAACGTACTGGTCAATCAAACATTTTTTTTTTTTTTCCCCATCCTTCCTCTTCACTGCATCAGTCTTGTTCAGGACAAGTTCATTAGAGGTATCCTTACAGCGATTAGTTCTCTGTTCTCTGCCCATTTCACCCTTGTCTGCTTTCCTGATTCCGACTAATGCAAAGCCAGCAGTGGTGAGGAGAGCCCTAATAACTGCCATCCCCTTGAGTGTGGCGTGATGCTGCTGCTGTTGTTAGAGATGGACCAGCAGCACTTGACAAGCCCCTCTAACTAAGCACTTTGAAAGACCCTCACCCAGCCCTCCCTGGCTGACAGGCACTTTAGTGAAGCCTGTGCTTTTTGGCGTCTTTCTACTGGCATTTTCACTGTGGAGTTGCTCAGTAAAGAACCTTTTCTTCACTGGTATGAGAAGTGGTAGCAGGAGAAAAGGGATGTTTTTATCTCAGACTGGTTTGTAGACCTCTCAAATGGAGGTGGATGCTGGGCATCCCGGAGCTATTGGCTGTGCTATGGCTTTGCAGTACGAGGTCAGTACCTGGAATCTCCCCCAGATCAGAGACACCTCTCTTAAGGTAGCACTCTACTGGCACACTTGCGTGGCTCTCCAAACCAGCCACAGTCGATTTAAGCACGCTTGGTGTAAATGCTGAAACATTTGGGTCCAATTTCACAAGGAGCAGCAGTTGACCTTTCCCTGTCGTATTTTCTCTTAAAGTGGGAAGTTCTGAGTCCTTTAACCATTTAACCATCTTGTTGCAGCCTAGACTAGAGAAATTTGAAAGGATCAGCCCCAACATTAGCCCATTTCTAATTAGCTTCGTTGCCATAGCGACTTGGGGGGATTATTAGCATCAGCATGGCAAACTGATGGAACTGTACAACTTCTTTTGCAGCTGGGAAATGTAAAAAGTGAATCCCGCATTGAATCATGCTTGCAGGGTTGACATTCAAATCACAGTCATTGTATGCTCAGGAAAATGACTGTCATTCCTCACACACAGTGTTTCTAAGAGGAAGATGGGGGGTGGGCGTTGCAGAGAAAGGTTGTTTTTTCCTCTTTCCTTTTTCTATCTGAGGCATTAATATGAACGCTAAAATGCAAAGTAGCTAGAGAAATTCAAATACTTTACTTAAGCTAGAAAAAAGAACAGAGAGTAACCAACCCTGAAGTGAAGCAGTCAGTACTGGATGTGGACTCTGCCTCCTTTATTTTCATATACCAAAGGGCTGGGATATTCCCATGGACCTTCTTATGAGGAACATGGGAATGTGCAGAAAGTGGCTTCCATCCTTTATTGATATTTCCTTTTTACTACAAGGAGTTGAAATGTGTGTATTTTTGATCCTGAGTGTTGTCATGGTTACAGGGCTGCTTGGATGCTATGTTTTGCACCCCACGAAGGTTGCGGTGCTCGGTGTGTGGTGGGGTGGCTGCCTGTGAGTGCGGTTTGAGGCTGGAGATGGTAGGAACCGGCCAGACTGTCCAACCTGCCTTGGGCTGGGAACAGTGAAACCTGGAGCAGGGATTCCTCAGGATGGATTTCAGTCCCAGGAGGAGGGATGGAAATTGTGTGATCATGCTCCTACCACTCTTACAAATGCCTAGTATGTAATGCTCATGAACTATCTACTCACTCCCAAGTATATTTAGCCTTTGAATATTTTCTGTGTTTTTCACCTGGTGGTTTGATTAAAAGCCTTGTTCTGTAGATTGCAGGACTGGGAGCCTTATTTCTACATAGACTTCAATTTAAGCTGTAGTCCAAAACATTATACAAAGCAAAGCTGCATGAAGGAGAAAACACTGGTGCTGGTCTCCATAATGTCAGCTCTGTTTGTGCGTCTCATGGATATTCTCATATCTGCCTGCAAGATCAAGTGGTAAACGGACTGCAGAAGATGTTGACTTTTCACTGAAAAGTGGCAAATGAAGTATTTTTAGCTGAACACTCCCCCATGTCCCCAGCCCTATGTCTTTTTTTCAGCTTTTTAGCCAAAGGGTTTTCAGATTTCCAAACGTATACAAAGGAAGCACTAGGAAGAAAATTATTTTCTATCAAATGCAGACAGGCAGAAAACGCCAATTTTCTGAGAGGATTTTTCAATGAAAGGATGCAATTTTCTGTCAAAGTCATCTTTATTCTTTTACCAACTACATAAAAGTGTCATGTCTTTGGTCTTGTAGCACTTTCCCCACCACACAGTGCAAATGGAGACTCATGGGATACTGAAGTTTTCATTAGTTTTAAAACCACTTTGGGGTAGAATAAGGTCGCTTGTGAGCAAAAGGCAGCACTGTAGGTTGGGAATAAGCAGATGTGTGCTTTTTCATACTGAATAGATACCTGGTCTTGTGCAAATGCCTGTCCAAAATGCTTTGTCTCCTTTTCATCTGTGTAGAGTGTCAGGTTGCTTGGATGCAGATGTCTGTACTGAACCCAGGACACTGTGTGGTCTGCAGGACTTGCTTTGTGTTTCTGATAATCTCGGCATGGGGTGGGGAAAGGGGTACAGGAACAGGGGTGAAAAACAAATGAATGAACAAACCAGTATTTTCTGGAAGCTGTTAAAGTTTGAAGCAGTGCTGTTAGTGAGTATACACTAATACACAACTACCGTATCTCGACTCACCACTTGGAGTAGGAAAACCGTGGGTGGAAGTACATGGGAACAAGTGGGGTGTCCTGTTTTGATGGACAGGCTTAAGTATGACTGTAAGATCAACAGACGGCAACAGTGAGAAAGTTCAGCCTCCCACTCCTAACTCACCTTGCCTAAGGTTACAGGCTTGGCTGAGAGACTAGCAATTACTCGGTGCCCAGGTATGAATGGGCCTGATTCCCTCGACACCTACACTGCTTTGATGTTGAGGGAGAATTGAGTCTAATAATTGGGGACAGTGATTTGTCACAGTCACTTAGATGACAAATTCAAATCTGATTATAGTTAAAATAGCAGCTGTCCTGAATTCCTTTCCAAAGGGGCACTGGCCACATGAAAAATGCTTTGTGAGGCAATGAAAATGGTTTTGCTGTACTTGATAACATTTTGGTCACTGTCTGTAGCAGCAAGTGAAAGGATGAGCACTGTCTGCTGCCAGGGAGATCTTTGCACTCTGGCTCTTCCCATCACAGCTGCAGCCCTAGACTGAGAAGAGCCAAATGGAGGAAGGGCACGAGTGGTTTTCTTCATCTCCATGTGCTGGGGGGTCCTTGTGGTGGCAGCAGGTTGGCAAGTGGCCATGGACATCAGGGCCCATTTCCGTCACTGTTGCTACCACAGCTTTGCAGCACAGCCTGATCTTGGGCCAACCATTCATCTCCAAGAGATGTCTTTGTGTACACCTCCCTGGGTGAGAGGTGTTTTGCTGCAAAGGGTTGTTATCAGCACAGGGATCAGCGAAGAGGGCGAGGGGATGTGAGTGATAGGTTGCCTTTGCGGATAATTGAAAGCATGTCAGAAATAGAAGCTGTATTTAAATTGAGAGTCTTTGTGATTCTTCTCCACCTGGTGAGCCTGGGAGTTACGGGAGGCTGTCGCATGGTAGAGAATTAACAATTCTGATGAGAGACACTGCCAATTTGAATTGCTTATTTGGAGACCAGGGTAGGAGGGGTGTCCATTAGCCTGTCTCAGGGATTTCCTATGCCTGCTCCTGGATTGTCATTAAAGGAGCAATGCAGCTGAAGAAATGTGTTCAGAGTGCAAATACTGGTATATGCCACCCAAAAGACCTTTTTTTTTTTTTTTTTTTTTTTGTCTTGAGCTGATCTTATTACTGTGAAGTGCTATCAGCCTAGCTTATGCTGCCCTGTGCATGGGACTGCTGGTGAGATAGTAACAAGGACAACAGCAACTGCAAGTTACTTTCTTGGAGGGCTGGGCTGTGGCTTGCATGAGGACAAGGAAGCTCCTTCTTGGTGATTACAGGGTGCATCTCCCTTCTCCGTGCTGCTCACAAATAAGTTGCTAGAAGGGGGAAATATATAAGCTGAGTGTTGTTCTGCAAAGCATCAGAGATCTCTTGAGATACTTCCAACAGATATCTTTTACAGTTACCTGAAAGGCCTTGTTGGAAGTAACAAGGTCATATACTCTAACTGGTTGTGTCATCAAGGCACCTCTTCTTGTTTCTTTGAGGTGTAGCCAAGCCAGCAATGAGTGGAGCTCCTTCCTGGGCTTCCCATCTCTCCAAGGGCAGAAATTGCTGTTTGTCTCCCCTTCCCTAACAGTACCACCTTGTAACCAGCAAGCAAGGATGTTTGGGAAGCTACTGGGGGAAAAAACATGTGTGCAAACCCACTGGGAAGCTCAAAGCTTCTCCACAATCAGAGAATTCATTGATTTCCCGTGTTGTCTTCCTGTGCATACACGGTACTGTGGAGAATATCTTTGGAGCACTTCTAATGACTAGTGTATGGGATAGAGTCCCACCGAATGGGTTCATCTGTGCAGCCCTCAAAGCCCTGTTGCCTGACATTTTAAAAACTGCCTTGGGGATTTTTATGTGCAATTCCAATTAATTAAAATTAACAAATACTAGTGGGCATCTAAATCCCCTGTGTGATTTTAAGAACTAAACCAGAGAGAGTTTAGTTCTGGCAATCTCTGCCAGAGAGAGAGGTCTGTTCAGTATCACTCTCTTGAGCTCAAATTTTCCCTTGGGTTTGCTTGCACATTCCTTACAAGACAGTGAAGATTTCTCTGGAACAGCCCCCGCTCTTTTAAGTGCTGCAGTCACACAAAATAAATATGAAGTGAGCTGATTATATTCCAGGAGCTACAAGAATACCACGTGTCAGATCCAAAGTGAACTGACCTTTCCACTCCCAGGTGGACAGCTCTGACCTTTTGTGATGCTGATGAGGAGCGTGGAAGAAATCATGATTAGGGGAAATCGTGCTTTATTAACGTAGGCAGGGCACAAAGAACTCATCATCTACAGACCTGCCTCTAGGTGGTGGGACACAAGAAAGAAAACTAAGATGCGTGTCCGTGTTATGCTCTCGTTATAACACTAATGGGAACAGGAGAGCAGAGCTGTGTGATGGGGCATTATGCTTTGCTGTAGAGGCTTTCTTGCAGTGACAGTTATAGCAACAGCGGAGCAGGTTCCTACTGGCTTAAAGCCTCTTTATAATGCCATTTTACAGGAGCAGTATTATTTGGCAGAGGAAGGCGGGAAGTCCTGATAACTGCAGTAACACCTAGTTGAGTTTGGTGGGTTTATCATTGCTACAAGGTACCAAGGAGCCGCTAATGAATAGGGGTATTTTTTGAGGCATCTGTTTTTGTCACAGTAACTGCAAGGCACCGACACTCCCCTTTGCAGGTTTGGGGGGAGGAGGGGAGCGAGAAGGGTTTTTCTTGTACAGCAAACATAGCTTCAGAAAGTGAGGAGGCTGGTGGGAGGGGAAGAAGGGTGGGGGGAGAGCGAGCAAGCACATATTATATTCCAACTGTTTCCACGGTGACATTTCATAATCACAACTCTTGGGGGAAAACGTTTCATTGCAAAAGCTGGAGGAGGCAAGGATGGCTTTGCGGATGCAGCCAGAGAAGGATAGCTCTCCCAGCACCTGTGGCTCACCATCCTGAGGACTCAGAAGCAGGAGCCAGTTAAACTCATTAGGCTTTAGCACAAGCTGAGGGCAAGGAATTGAAATGCATAACTATCATCATCTCCTTCCTTTTATTTCAAGGATGAACATTTATAAATAAATATGATATCATCACACTGGATAGGAAGTCTAAGTATCTTCCGTTTCTTGGCAGGAATGAGGAAAAGAGGGATGTATGTAGAAAAGAGCCCATAAGGTGTACCTAGGAAAGCATAGTTAAATAGCTGAAAGCATAGTGTAGTTAATGAATTAGGTCACCAGGACTTTTTATTCCACATTGTCTCCCTTTTTACTCTCAGTCCTGGAATTCTAGCGTGCAAGCAAACCCCGAGCAGATGGAAACCTGCCTTTTCATCACTAGCGCTGACTGCACAGTGTCCAGAACAAACCAGCGCTTTCCTAGCAGCGAGTCTCACAAATCAATCAGTGGCATATTATTCATTTTACAAAGCAGCACCATGTTCACCTGAATTGCTTCCAAATGTCTGTGGTTCCCCATGTTGTTTTACGCAGTGTACCACTTGCCATCATGCTGCTACAGATGGCAATAGCTCTTGGGGGCTTTCCTATGAGGCGTGGGCAGGGGAGGCAAGGGCTGTGACAAGCACACAAGGCTTTCATGCTTGGGGACTTTCCTTTAGTTCCTGCAGCATAGAGAGTTTCCCCATGGATTTCAGTTCCAGCCTTCCTACAGGTTCTGGGAGCTTAGGCAAATTGCTTCCTCTGCCAATGTCTCAGATGGGATAAATGCTCTCTTTCTTATATCGCTGACCAATGGTAGCTGCATGATCAAAGCTTCCTGCGGGCAAGGTGGCATGATGCTGTAGACTGAATGATTCAGCTCCTGCAGAGCTTAATAGGACCATTAAGTTCCTTGAGTAGTGACTCCATGAAGCTGCCCCATAATCCTAGAGTGTATCTGAAGCAAGTATATTTAGATATGATTTCTAAAGTCATTACTGCATCTTTATACTCCTGAAAAAACCTCTTTTGCTTTTTTATATGTGACTGAAGCTGCGCAGCTCTGTGCTTTGTCTGTAGGACTGGATGAAGCTTGCTAATGATCTGGTTCCCACTGACTCTAATTGCGGGTGTAGTTACACTGAGTAGCAAACTTTGTGGTGCGCCGGGTGATGCGGTGTTTGCGTGCTGTTCTTCCCGTCTGGGTCTGTTGTTGGGAGTACGAAAGAAGCCTAGGTTTTTTTGTTTGCAGTACAGCACTGATCTGTGCTTGTGATGTACAGGAAGTCTTGGGCAAAAGTCTTGATGAGCACAGAAAGTCTCTAAATATGGGACACCTCCAGAAATACAGAGTGTAACAGCCTGTATCATCTTTCCTCTATCTTCCTTCCAGCCTGGAAAACAGAATGATTCTTTACATTTGCTTCGGATTATATCCTTAGCTTTCTGTCATTTCTGTGGTCTCTAAAGGATGAAGATAAGAAATTACAGATAACTTACAGATCCTCATCCACCTACTAAGCTTTACAGCTCTTTGCCCAAATAGAGCAATCTAATAGCAAGCATTCAGCTGAAGACTTTGCTATTGAGTGTCCCTGAAATGCAGTTCCCCTGCCCCAGCACCATTTCACAGGTGGAAGCAGCTGCTGCTGAATGTGTCCCCTTCCCCCTTTAATTACACACCTTAGAGCTGGCAGCATGGTCCTCTGGCACAACATCCCCATTGGCCACGCTACAGAGCCATGGAGGGCTTAGGTGCCACAACAGAATAGTAAAAAGCTGGGACATCCCACTGCTAGGACCTCTGCCACATGCTGGTAGAAAATTAGTTTGTGGAAGTTAACAAATATTTTTGGAGCTGTAGAAGAGGACCAAAGGCACACTTAATGGGGCATCTCTAGGCCAGGCAGTACTTTGACTACTTGGAACTCCTCATTCCCAGCTCATCTCTTCTTGTAGCTAAGTGGTGCCAGTCTTCTCACTCTCCTCTCTCCAGCTCTAATGATTTTGTGTCCCATCCTGAAGCCTTTTTGTTTCTTGTATGTACTTTCTCCAAGAAAGGATGGGCTTTGGATTTCCTATTTACTCAGATACTCTGCAAATCTCAGTTTATTCCTCTTCTAAACTGAAACCAAAACCGTTTTGCTTTCACATCCAGTAAGAACTTGAAGAAAACTACTTTTCATATAAAACTACGTAATGATATTTCATATCACAATGACTTTTTCTTCTGAGAGAATTTTGAGTGAGTTCAGGTTATTTGTGCAGTATCCACATGTGGAAACAAAGACAATCTCTCCCTCTAGACTTTTCACAGGTGTCTATATCCAGTAATTTATTAATTCTTGTGAAATCCGAGCTATTTAGTATATACGGACCGCTAATGCATGATACACCACGCTATGAGCGAGGCAGAGACAGACAGGGTGGGATTGTGCGTGATTGTGTGATTTGATCCAACATAGCAATTCCCATTTCTTTTTGAGATAAAGCATGGGTAGCAATTAAGGAATGAGGAGAAGTGACGTGAATATCTGTATTGATTGCAGAAGCTAGAGACAGAAAGACACTGATAATTCTGGTGATTTTTTAGGTTTGCTTTTTTGTGCACAGACTTCCCCTTTCCCAGCTGGTAGCAGGCAGCCTGCTAGAGTAGGATGTGATGCAAGGACTGGAAATTGATACTTCTTTTCTTGACTTAGTTACTCCAGTTCGAAGCTTTGATTCCTTTGACTATTAGAAAGGCCAAGATCAGCCACCCTAAAGCACAGCCCACATGTTTGTTTATCTCGCGTGTTAGCAAAGTAGCCTGGGAAACGCCGAGCCAGATGGTAATGATGGGATCTTTGCAAGGCTGTTTGAATTGCGGCAATTGCTGCTGCTGCTTTTGGGTTGGTTGTTTTCTTTTTTCTTCCTAAATCAGCATCCTTTTATCTTCCTCATTTCACGTTTGTTTTCTGTGCGTCTTGGGTTTGATGCCAGGGATTAAAAATGAGGGTTGATTCATATATCAATATTAAACTGCATAATCACCTCAATCATTATTTGACTTCATCCGGAGCATTCACAACGTTTCAAGAACTTGGAGTGAAAGAAAACTTTGATGCGTATATGAACGTTTGACTGAACTATTGATAACCAGAATTTCTGATTTAGGTTGCGTCCCCGGTGTCTGGCTTTTCACAGTAAATAATCCTCTTACCATATATTTTCAACGATTTTTTTTAATGCTTATAATTTATTTGTTTTTCCATTCAACAAGAAAATAACACAACAGCACAATCCGTGGCAATAATCTGGGGGGCTATTATAGTCTCAAACAACAGTAGACTTACTGTAACTTTAATGTATTACCAGTAATTTCTGCTTTCTCTGGTGAGGCTTAGAGAAGCATAAGGTGCTTTAATAACAAACAGGGATCCACCCACAACTCTGATTTATGTTTATGACTCAGCAAAGAACGTAAACTGAGACTGGGGCACAGAGTGTTTCTATAAGTAGTTATAAATCAACCATTCACTGGGGGAAAAAAAAAAAAAAGAAAGAAAGAGTACTAGCTGGAAGAGAGTGATTTTGGGGTTGCAGATGACAAAGTCTTCTCTCAGGGGAGTCTGTAAAGGGGTCAGTCGGGATTCATCACAGAGAGTAGTGTTTCCATGAGTGCTTATGTCGACATTGACCCAGCAAAGGGTCATTTGCATCCTTGCCTGTCTGGCCTGTCCCTAGTTGTTCCCGTGAAGTCCATTCAAAGTAAAGAAAACCAGCATCAACTGGCCAGCTGCATGGTGGGACAAACAACTGTGGAAAATAAAGTTGCAGATCAGAATTCGTAGCATTTGATGCTTGTATTTGACTTGGACCGAGTGCATGGATTATGTCCTTAACTGACTACGGGAAAGTTCCTGGGCCATTTGCGCTGAAAGGCTACCCATCCAGCCACAGTGGGCAGCAGCAAAGACCCGCTTGTGGGATCTCACCATCCTCGCAGACTGAGCCAAAGTGTGGCAACCATTTGCCAACTGCTTCTCATGAATTTCCAGCTGAAAGGTGCACAGTGCCACTCTGATTGACGGGCTTATCTTCCAGTCCATTTACTTGCTTAATTATCCCACAGTGAACAAGAAGTCGTTTCTTATAAATATGGTAATAAGACGATCAGGATGTCAACAGAAGCGCATTCTTGTACAGTTTGTAGAAAATGCTGGCATTCCCCAGTTTCACTTCGTATCAGGCTTTCCCCATCAGCAGTCAGTAAATTAAGAAACAATATCTGGTGACCTTAACACATCAGCCCCCTGCTGTTTGGCAACAGTCAGGACCTGTGTGGAGCTCTTCTCTTCTCAGGCGTTGCCCCCATCCCACATCTTAGCACACACTGGAAAGGTATGAAGCTCACGTTTTGTTTGCAGAAAACGTTTGCAGAACTCACTTCTCTGAGTTGCCTCTGGGATATCAAAGTTTTTCATTTGATGACTCCAGCTGCCATGTACAGAGAGAGGGGCCACAGACACCTGAGGCCTGACTCATTGATGGGAGGAGATTTTTCTCACTTGATACCAAATGTAGCTGGGGCCTTTTTTGTAAAGAAGAGTCTACCAAAAATGATTTGGGAACTACAGTTTGTAAATGCTATTTTTCAGGTTTAAAAGATGGAAACAAGTGTCTGATGTAAACTAAACAATGTAGGCACATGTAGAAATGACCATAAAGAGCCTGATGTTCCCCTCTTTCTACTTCAGTAGGGATTTTCTAGTAAGGATGAGTGAAGGGCTTGGCTGCAGGTGCAAAATCCCTGTGCAGGCTAAAACCTGCTTTATAAACCAGTATGGGAGTGCAATGGGTTGCAGAGCTGCTTCTGCCCCTCTGCAGCAGCTCCGCCTGCCAGCAACCACCTTTGAGCCCTTGTCTGGGTGATCCTGCCGGTGTGTGTGCATGTACAGCACATGTACGCTTTCCTAATCGTGTCTATCAGTGTCATTTTTGTGTGGGTGGCACCAGTGACTGTGCATATGGTTGCTGGGTGTAGGTGTGCCGAGGGCTATCTGCATGCTCGCTTCCCAGTACGTCGGTGCTGTGAATGGAGGGAGCTGTCTCACCCCTTTTCCTCTTTGATCGCTTCCAAATTTTCCTCGTTTTCAATTTCCGGAGTCTGTCCTCTCAGCACCTGTGCTACGATCATTCCTTGAGAGGTGCATTATCCAAAATAACAAAATTGAGGTGAACAAGGCAGGGAGAGAAACGCATGTGACGCCATTAGTATTCATTTATGCCAAGGCTCTGCAAAACCCATACGGGAGTCTGTGTTGTTTGGAGTTTATTTAAATTAATCACTATAATTACATTTTGCTCTTTATCAAAAGCCTCCTATAGAGATTGTCCAGCTAGAAAATAAAAGGAATTTCAGAAATAGTAGTATTTCAATAGCCTTTCTAAAGACATTCAGGAGCATCATGTAAAACACAGTGGGCACTGGGGGAAATAATTCTGCTGGGAGGTCGGACGGATGCCGAGTTCTGTTGATTTCCTCATTTTTCAAGGCTGGAGGCTTCTGCATGTGAATGAGTCCTTTGTTTTTCCAAGGCTTCTGGTACAGAAATATATCTGCTGCAACAACCGCTTATTTCCTATCCTGGAAACAAAAGCTCTGATAGTGAAGGCAGACCTTTCTGCTCCTGTGGACAACTTCATGTCTTGCAAAAGCAGAGCAAAAAGGAAGGTGGCAGACAGAGTCCTCGGAGACAAAATGCTCTGGTCTGCAAAATCTTGGAGCAGAAATGGGTGAGAACAAAGGTTCTGCCCAGTACAGCGAGGTCAGCTCTAGGCAGAGAACAACAGGAACAGTAGCTCTAATGTATTCATTTTCTTATTTTCATGTCTGGCAAAGATCTTAAGTAACCAGCTACACTCTTCTAAAATGTTTTATGGCATTTGTTACCTTAATTTGGACAGCCTTCTTTTTTTAGTTAGGTATTTACCTAATTATTCATATTGGGTTGCATGGATTAATCCCATAAGACCTTGTTGGATGTTTTTACCCACCAGGTGCCTGCCTGTCCCACATATGTCTTAAGAGCCTTTTGAGGTCTTCAAAACTCTTCTTCCTGATATTTTTAGTTGCCACTGGTTAAGACGGCATTTTGCAATATATCTATAAGCTGCATGGAATGATTTCCCTTGTTTTCTGAAATCTGAAAGGAGGAACTGACTCCTTCAATTGTTTTTAGGAATCTAGATAATTCAATTTGGCTCTTCTCTTAGAGGACTGGTGGATTGATCCACCTTTCTGTTGTGACCACTTTTGTGACATTGAAGAGTTTCATCAGTTTCCTAAGACTTGGTTTGATGTTTAGCCAAAATACAGAAGCTATATTACTTTGAAGTTGATTTGAAAAATCTTCAGGGCAGCTAGAATTAATTCCTAACATCCCTGGGCTAACAAACTCTGAATAAAATGCTGTTATCTATAGGGAGAAAGGAAATGAATACATTCTTAAAATAATGTTCTTATTACTACTTATCTTCTTACACTGTGGTGAGGTTCTCCTTGTTAAGCCACCTGCACTTTGAGAGGTTTATAGACAAAAGCAGCATTATTAATTAATGCAACTGTGCAAGCTTTCCATGAGCTATTACAATATTTTATTGTTATGGCTACTGCTATTATTATCAGATAGGCTGTTTGGGAGTTTTGGAAACGTGCTATCATCTTTCTGTTGCACTGGTTATCCTTCAGTGCCTTTCTTCAGATTATAAATGCTGATGTTTCTATTAAATTCTGGATGGAAAGCAAGAGCCTATAAAACCTATCAGCAGGTTATTTTAGCCTCGAATCGGTATTGCTTAAATTATACAAGGAGCAAAATAGAAGTCTGATGAAGGTGCTATCTATCAGCAACAGATGTAAATTTGTTGTGCTAGAATATGACTCCAGGATGCCGGTCAGTCAGGCAGCAAGACAGGGTAAGAGCATCCTTTGGCTGCCTGTAACTGACTCCTGAGTCCCAAACAATTGCTCTACTTGAACGTACAGTTTCTGGCACTGAGAGTCATTGCCCTCGTCAAGGGTGGCTGAGGAAAAAAGGAATCCATCCTAGAAGGATGTTTGCCATAAGAAAGAAGCAAGTCTTCTGAGATCTGTTTTTTGCAGTGTAACTGTACCTACTCTCCCTGTAATAAACCTAAAAATTGCAGGCATCAGAGCAACTCCTCTCTGATGCAAGATTTTAGACTACAGTGTTGTAGACTCTACACTTACTCTGGCATTTATGTGGGTGTTTAAGCACAGAAGTTAGACTGATATCTGTAAAACTGTCTAGAGAGAGGTTAGGGATCCCAAACTTTAATTTGCAGAGGTGAAATTAAAGCCTGCAAAAGGATCATGGTTTATTCTCATTTACACGGAGCCTGTGACCTTATCACATGAGAGGTGATTTTCCAGTCATTGTCGTGTTTGGCTACAGATGACCATGTATGATGCTGCTCTGCTCAAGAGTCTGTCACAGCTGGTAGGAAGGGCTGTATAAGGAAAAAACCTGTAGTACATCTTTCAGAGGAAGTAGAGGACCTACAGTCACAAAGGTGCTACTATCTCTGTTTTCAGAGCTATTCTGTTCGTAAAAGGCTTGACGATAAAAAGAGTAGTGTTCATATATCATAAAATTATGTCACACGTGGGCCCTGTTGCCAGCAGGGAATGTCTTCATGCTATTGCCAGTTTGGTAGGCTTTGGTAACATCCAATTTCCGTTGTCGCACTGTAGAGTTCTTGTCTGTCCAATGGCTCCTCACATGGGAGAAATTCCCCACCTTTGAACATTGATGGGCATTCTGATACTCTCCATTTAACCATGTGCTTTTTGAGATGGGGAGTGGGGACCAGGGCAAGGTACCCTACACCAAACCCAGGACACAAGACATCTGAGTCCTATTTCTAATTCTGCCACAAACATCCTTTTTTTCTTTCTGTTTCCTGCCTGCTATTTATGACTTGTGTGTATTCAGGCTGCAAATGGTAAGGGCAGAATCTCTGTGCTTGGACATGGGCATTCTGGTTTTGGCACAAGAGGTCTTGAATTCGGTTTCGGACTTTGTGTTTCAGAAGGGAACCTTTCTGAGATCTTTACAGCTCTGCGTTCACAGCAGTTCTTTCTTAAATATTCTTAAATCCCAAGTTGTGCCTAGGAGCTGTTTTTTATTGTTTCTACTTCTACTGATTTCCACCCCCACTTTTGTTTTGAGCAAAGCTGCGTATGGTCAAATAAGCTGCAACCTCATAAGAACTGCCACAAAACGTGTCGGATAATGATACAGGCAAAAATAGTTGCCTAATTTCAGGAGCCTACACTATTTGATAGTGCTGGTGAGCACAGATTCCTCCTCATTAAGTTCAGGGGTGAAAAGCCTCAAAGGTTAATGGTGGACAGGAAAAATCAACACAGGAGGTGGTGATGGGGGTTTCTTTTTCTCATCCATTCAAAAACCTCCAAAGGCACATTTGCAGGACATGTCCCTTTTTTGTTACCCTAATGAGCAGGGCTGTAGGACTGACCTGTTCAACTCTTGGACTCAGGGGTGAGAGCTTCACTTGGGAAGTGATGGATAAGTGGCAGAGGAGTTTAACTCCTTTCTCTAGAGGAGTTTGCCACCTACTGATTTGCAGGTTCCTTCTAGCTCCTGCTAAAAGAAGTTGAGGGGGAAAGCCAGGAATTTAGGGGTAGGTAGGAATTACCCTTAGAGATCCCAGCCAGGACCCCTGGGGGGAGGAGGGATGGGGGATGCAGTTGGTACCCAGCTGTTGAGCTCCCAATTGGGAGAAGGCGAATGAGCTGGGTGGAAGCGGCTGGTGTGTGCGTGTGCGGTGCGTGTGTGTTGTGTGTGGCGGGGGAGGGATGTGGATGAGGAGCGGGCTCTCTTTCTTTCTCACGGGGCTCAGTTAATCCTGCTGCCAGGCGGTGTTAAGCAGCAGTCTCAGCGCTGGATTCCGAGCGAGGGAGACGCGCAACCCCGAAGGCGCAGCGGAGGGGAGGCGAGAGAGGCAGCTAAAGAGAGCAGAGCGGGGGAAAAATCAAATCTATGCTTGGAACTGGGCTTCTTTTTCGCCAATGCAAAAGGGAATATGCAGCACATTTTTGCCTTCTTCTGCACCAGTTTCCTAGGGGCGGTGTTAGGGGCCAATTTCCCCAACAATATCCAGATAGGTGAGTGCAGAGCTGGGGGCTGTTTGGGAGCGATGTTCTCCGGCAAGTGGGTAGGGGTGGAGAGGGGGCGGTGGGGCAAAACGGACCCTTTCATTTGCTTGCAAAGGCAAAATATGTGTGTGTGTGAGAGTGCCAGGGAATGAACCGCGAGGGCTGGATTTGTGCGTTGGTATCAGCTTTGCAAGAGCAGAGATGGATCGATTTGGCTTTGGGGGAGGGGAGAATTTGGAATAAATGCCTGCACACACACCAACACAGAGGGAGAAAAGTGCCTCTGAAATGGAGGAAGCATGAAAAAAAATCATCTGTTTCATGCTCTGAGAAATGCCTGGGCTGCCACTGTGCATTACTCTATTTGCAAAATCAGCGGTTGCATTAAACATTTTTGTGAGGATGCTCTCATCTGTAGGTAACTGGGACGAGAGGTAACAAACAGGCGCTCTCTGTTGTTGTTGCTAAAGAATAAGGGCAGAGCTATTGGAGGAAGATTTTCCATTGAAGTCTCTTTTCATTTCGTGTTACTTGCTTCCCTTAAGCACCAGCAGCGCCTGTTTGATTCCTTTCTCCCTTCCTGTAACTTCTCAGTGCTTCTCTGCCTGCCTCCCTCCCTCCCCAGCTTTATTATTACTCTCCCATTGATATTTATTGATGATGGTTTGTAGCCTAGCCCCAAATTCTCTTCCTTTGCATGCTGGTTTTCTTTCCCACCTCCCTTCTCTTTACAACGCCAATCAATTGCTAATCCACCAAGTTGAAACAACTCCTGCCTGAGTCCAGCTGCACAATCGGTGCTTTTACTGCTATTGATGCTGCATCTTTGTCTCCCTCCCTTCCTGCCTGCTTTTTACCCCAAATTTGTGCAACATCCCAGATTTTTTCCCTTTAAACACACATATATATTAGCTTAACTCAGCTACTAGCATCTTAATCCTCTGACACCCGTGATTAGGCTGGAGGTGGGAGGAAGGGGGGGAGTGATGTTCCTGCACAAATAACGTTCTCCACGCAACAAGGAGATGCCCTCTCTACTAAACATGTACAAAGTACCTCTAATAACAGGTCTCTGCACATTTGTTTGCTCTTTGAGGTATCTGCCCTGGAGGGTGGGCATTGATGCTTTCTGCTTCTTCATTTTAATTCCACCTTGTTGCCAAGTGCCTTGTTTCCCTACCTGAAAAATGACAATAACAGCGCTCCCTTTAAATGCGTATAGATTACAAGACTCCCTGCGTTTAACGGCATCTTTCTGGAGGCTGTGAAGGGATCTGCTGCAAGCCAAGTTTCCTGCTGGGGGAGCAGCAGGAAACTTTTTGTAGGGCCGTCTTCGTAACAGTTCATTCCTGGTCTGTGGGGTGAGAAAGACCGAGTCTGGGTCCAGGCTAGTCCCAATTCCTATCATATTTATATCATCCTGTGGTTTTGGGCTTGTCTGTACTGTTCAGATATATCCCTTTGAGGGCCAAGCTTTTGATTTCCCGCTGTCTTTGAGTTTGGTCACTGTCACCTGTTAAATTTAAGGTTTTTCCATACAGCAAACTTCCAGTAGCAGCAGGTGTTTGGCCATGGGTCCCATATCACTCCAGCTCTTGCAGCTCTGTCCCCATCCACCCAGCATTGTGCCTGTCGGGCCAAGCTTAGCCAGTCTGCTCCATACCCTGGAGTCCCCTGTGGGGGAAACCCTGAAACTCCTTCAGGAACAAACTCCTTCTCTTAGTCAACAGGATTTAAACTGAGCCTAATTACAAGTGAGAGGAGGTAGAAGACAGACTCTAGTTCCTCCTGTGTCAAGGTAACATTGGCAGCGCTTCCATTTCTCTTCCTTAAAGTAATGGTGGCTGAAGAGGTTGAGTCAAACCCTGTGGTTCATTCTGACCCCACAGGCTGCCAGGCTCAGGGATGCCTCAGGGATCCTATATGTGATCTCAGCATTACACAATGTGCAGGCTGGAAAGGTTTTCAACTCCCAACCTGTCCACAGCTGGTGTTAAACTCCCCAAGTCTTGTGTGCTCAAGAGTTTCGGAGTGTAGAGGCAATCCCTGGTCTGGGGAGCTGGAGCTTCTGCCCCAAGGAGTATTTTTGGAGTGAATAGGTTGCTACTACAGGTGTGCTTAAGACCTCTTTCCTTCTTGTTCTGTTTTTCTTGACAGGGGGGTTATTTCCTAATCAACAGTCCCAGGAACATGCGGCTTTTAGGTTTGCGTTGTCTCAGCTCACGGAACCCCCTAAGCTCCTTCCCCAGATCGACATTGTGAACATTAGTGACAGCTTTGAAATGACATACACATGTAAGTAGCGGCATTGGCCATGTTCTCTTATTTTCATTTCTCTATTCCTGACTGGGTTTTTGTGTCTGAAATCTTGCTCCAAATGTGCGACTCCTTTAAGGTCCACATACACTGAACACACAGGCAAAGGATTTATGAACCATTTTGGTTTGTGCTAAGACATAGGGGTGAGATAGTGCTGCAGTTATTCAGCATCTATTGCATCTGCTCTTTCATTGCTTCCAAAGTGCTATAACCCCCCCAGCAATTAATTTCCTCTTGTTTCTCTAACCTCTACTCGACTCATTATGTTGAGGTTTCATTCCCAAATTTCCTATAGCTGTGATGTACAACAAAGACACCCCTTTCCACCCACGGGGTGCACAGAAGTCTCTGTTTAGTGTGAACAACTTTTTCTCCAGCCCCAATTTAACCATCTGTCCTTAGAATTTAAGAAAGACCTAGCAGAAAACAGTAGTTTGATGCAAGCGGAGTCCAGATCCACAATAAGGGGTATGCCTTATAATGACAGAAAGCTTAAGAGAGTTCTAGTTTCAAGAACCAGTGAAACCATTGTCTCTAAAAACAAGTATCAAAGACTGAATTTGCACTGTAGAGCTGATCCTAGGGAATATTTGTACCCTGTTGAAGCACAGCACATGAGCTGTGCTGTTCATGTTATATGATAAATTCAGGAAAAAAAAAAAAAAGACATGGCTTGCTGGGTAATGGCAAGATTAGCAGCAACAAATAAGACCAGGAGGGAACCAGAGGTAAACAAAATCCCTAACCCAGCCCTCCGGTTGCATCAGGGGCTGTTGCAACATTTGCTTCCCTTGGAGCGAGTGGTGCTGTGCACGAGGGGCTCGCGCCACCAGGATGCGACACAAAATTTCTCAGTTCGACCTGGTGTCAGACACTGCTTTCAGTCTCTAAGCCTGTGCGTGTGTATGGGCACCATCAGGAGGTACTGGAGGAACTCTTCCCTTTGTAGAGCCTGTTGGATTGTTGTTGGCTCAACTCCGTAACATCCTTTTGATTCTCTGAAACATCCTCTCTGCAGTTTAGTTGTGTGGACAGTGGGGCTGGGGTGGACACGGTCTGTTCTCTCTGCTAAAAAATACACAGACGGGAGAAATGCTTTCCTGCAAAAGGAACCCGGAAGG
The DNA here is from genome assembly GCA_013398155.1 of Pedionomus torquatus. NCBI lineage: Eukaryota > Metazoa > Chordata > Aves > Charadriiformes > Pedionomidae > Pedionomus > Pedionomus torquatus. The sequence continues at coordinate 105,523 of VZRU01013352.1, forward strand.
TACAGGAGGAAAATTAATAAGGCTCTTTGAAGGAAAAAAAAAAAAAAAAAAAAAAAAAAAAAAAAACCCCAAACACCAACAAAACAACAAAAAAAACCCTGTGATTTTTTTTCTATTGGAGTGTTTGCAAATGCAAGATTGGAGGAATTTCCTGGCCACTATGATGTAGGAGAGAGAAGTAATAATTTGTCCGTGCTTTCACTGGAGTGTCTAATGACACATCTAAAGATTTTCTATTTTCCTTAATATGCCTCTATTTGCCAACTACAAGGTTCCCATCAAGGAAGAGCAACTATTTCAGCTCAGTCCAATGGCACTTCATTGGCAGGAAAACTAGACAAATAGAAGAAAAAATACGGCCCTTTTATATATCTAGGGAAACCATCACCCACCTGGGGCAGAGTTGCTGACTGCGGCTGGGGATGAGCTATTTCGGAGCTGATAGCAGGAAGAAAGCAGAAACGGCAAGAATATCACTAGAATAAATCCTCCATCTGAGCATGGTTTTCCCTCCCTCTCTACGCTTGCCACTAATGGTTTTGTTTATAGCATTAGCGTTGATAGCAAGACCACGATACTAGCTGTGCTTCAGAAATCTGTCATTAGTACCGTGGGGGCGGGGGTGGTCTCACAAAAGCTGAATGGAAGCAAGAGAGCCTCCCAAAGGATGTTATATTTGAGCTCTATGTAGGGCACATTGTCCTAGATCAGACCAGCAGAGCACTCTGTACAGTCCGACTTCACTTGTCCTCATTTTTCTTTTCTTATAATTAAAAACTTCCTAAGTTCTTCCAGACTATGGAAGGCAGCATTTTTGTAAGCACAAACGAAGGTGTTATTCCATGTACCCTAGGGGAAAAAAAAAATCCAACCCAAAAAAATCCAGGCTGTTGGAAGACCTGGTTTTAGTACTTTAGGGCTGGAGTGAAACTTTTGCCAGGAATAATCTCCTTCCTCATCTTCCAGCAAATTCTGCTCCCAGTTGCTAAGGCTAGATATCAGCAGAAAGATCTGTTTGTTTACAGAGAATAAAAACCCTGCCCACGCAGTGGTCCTTATCTTCTGAGAAAAGACTGGCCATGCTACCAGTTAAAAGTACCAGTTTTTGTTCCCATGGAGATAGGGAACACAGTGTTTCCTTGTCATTGCCATTACTTCTTTCTCCGATGGTTAAGTCAAGGGTGTTTGGATTCTGTGATCCTGCTGCTGTCCCTCTTAGGGTCTCCGACAGGATACTTGAGGAATTATTGTAGGTCCCAGCCCTGTGGCAAGTCCTGCCTCGTGTTAGGATCTGGCCTCATGTGCTAAATGTAGTCCTTATGGCAAGTTCCTGAAGCAGTATCGTTCAAAATACCAAATATATATTAAGAATCAGCAGTGAAGGCAGAAGCGAAAAGCCTTGTTGGGCAGCTTGCAGGGTGATGCTGAAGTGGCGGGATGAACTGCAGCAAAATGACAGCCCCCTGTCTAAGGAGATGATATGCAAAATGTATCTCAGCATCAGCTGTGGCATTGTTTACCTCTGCCTGACATGTATCTGCTTACCAGTTCGGACAGCAAGCTTTGGTGTGACAGTGGGTGAATTTACAGTACGAGACGCACCCGTCTGTGCACGGGTGACAGCGATAGGGAGCTGCTAATGATGTGCTAGTGATGATCATAAATTGGTAACAATAAGATTCATGAAAATGACAAATCTGTAAAATATCAGGAGGCTGCTGCTGTTGTCACTGGGCTGTCGCTGTGACAGCCCAGCAATAACTTTCCCATTTCTGATGCTTCCAGTTGCGGACGTTTTATTGTTACGTTGTGATTGTGAACACCCCTGTGTGGGACAGCATCGATCCCATGGTCCTTGTGCGTAACACATCAGTAGATTATGGTTTCAAACAAACCATCGCCATTAACCATTAAGAAAGTAGAAAGAGGTAGTAGATACAGCGTGTGGTAACCTCATATATCATGTGTGTGGTTGATGCTAATGTTGTTGCATCGTTGATACGTGGGCATGTTTAAATAACTGAAATATCTCCCTGAATTCATTCCATCCCAGAGAATAAATGGTAATGAACAGGCTCTGTGTTTGCAGCTGGGTGGGTGGTGTGGCTTATCGGTATGAAAATACACACCTGCTGCTTTGGGGGTTCTTAGCTAAAGGTTAGGAGACTATATTTTTGTGCCATATCTTCAAAAGCCAAGGGGGAAGGAAAATTTAGAGTCCTTCCTTCAGCAGAAGCATGCAGCCGTTCCAGGTGACTAGAAAGGGTAAAATGATGGTGTGGCGTAGCTGAAAGGTTTGCCTAGTGATGTAGCAGAGCAAAACCCTTCTGATCCACTTTAAAGACATATTCACAGGTTCAATCTTCAGCCATGTTTGGAAAAGAGCTTTAAAGCCTCCAAACAGTCACCAGCAAACTCTGTCTTGCTGGGTTTTGTTGTGACTGCACCCAGGGCACACCAAACAAGTCAGGGGATGCTGCGGGTCAGAGATGAGAGTTGTGGGAAGTGGGATGCTCTGTGACAGATACAAGGGCACAAGAAGGCTAAAGCTTAGGAGAAAGATGCAGATTCCTGTCCCTGGGAGGTTTGTGGTGCACATAAGCACCGTGTCCTGTTGGCAGCAGAGGGGTGAAAGTCTGCTTCCTTGAGACAACTTGGGATGGGAATAATTTCCTCTTAGTCTCAGCCTCTATTTGTGCAGACGTAATGCACATCCCCATCCTGTGCGTAGCCCAGCTCCTTGGGGAATGAGAGTTGCTTCAGCCCAGGCTCCTTAACTTTATTTAATTTGTGGTGCGGTGACTCCTGCTTTCCGGCTCTGGCCGGAGTCCCCAGGTGAGCCGTGGCAGCGTCAGGCAGACAGCGGTGGTTGCTCTCGCTGCCCTGAGAAGACGGTAGCTCAGCGACAGAATTTCCCTGGCAGTGACCCGGGGGACATGCCCTGTTGAGCAGTGTTGCAGAAGGTGAGTCACCAGCTTGGTAAATCTGTCCCTGTAAAACTCAGGCCATTTTGCCACGATGACCAGTGACTAAAAAAAAACCATTCCATTCAGCGCAGAGCCCTGTAGCTTCGCAGGTCCAGCCATCAACTTTTGTGCATCCTTAGATGTTGGGCTACTGAGGAGGGACATTCAGGAGCTGCACACATGAAACACAGAGGTCTGCACAGGACAGCAGTGGGATCTTGCAGAAGCAAGAAAACTTGTAAAGAGGCTGAAAAACAATTAGTTACTTATCTTTCTTTCATTTATGTACAGGTACTGTGGGGTCCTTTTACTGACTATGGGCTGTGGGTACTGCTTAGAATATCACCAGTTGAATCTGTTCTGCATATTTGAAAATTAACGTGTAGTTTGAAGCCTGTTCATATTTTATGAAGGCCTCCCTGCATCAATTAGAGAGGGATTTGTAGTGATCACTCACTCTGTGCTTATGTTCTTATCAATAGCAGCAAGCTTAGATCCAGATCAGCTATAAAATGAAGTATGTGTTTTTCTTCTTCTTGGATACTTACGTATATAGAGAGAGTATTTCTGGGGATTGCTTTTTATCTCTTAAATTACCTCTCAGAGACAGGAAGGAATAGGGAAACATTTGAATGTTCTCAAATGAGGATCTAAATTTGGCTTAATTAAACAATTATTGCATGTAGAATTTAAAGGAAGCTTTGTTGACAAACATATGATGGTCGCCATTTCTTGGAAAGGTGTTGCTCTGATTATTCCAGCAGCAATCAATTAAAATGCAATTTTTATAATTGAACTTCCACAATCTAAATAAACCCAGGCCTGTAGTAGTATGTAATTGTTGTGGTATTGGTAGATTTGGTTTTATTTTTACAGTGTCAGGCATCTCATGTAAATGCTTTGAGATCTTTTTGTTCCCTTTAGAGCTCAGGATGCTAGCTAAGACTATTTAACGAGACTTAGGACAACAGAAACAAGGATTTAACAATAAGATGCAGTCTGATTAATACAAGATAGGTACTACAAGGAAATACATCTCCTTAGATTTTGTAATAGGAAAAGATGTGTTGCAGGCAGATGAATCACAGGCCATCAATTCACATTAAATCAAATTGAGGTTAAGGATGTTCAATTTCTGGCAAGGATGGGCTGTAGCTTTCTAGTAATTTCATGTCTGTTTACTGAGATGCCAGCAACTTACAGGGTCAGGTCCAGCCCTAAGGAGGGTGCTGATGGGTGAAATCCTGCCAAAAAGGAGGGAGCAGGTCCTGGGGGTGACATCAGCCTTCTGTGTCCAAGGTTTCTCTGCAGAGGGCCTGGGGTGGGTGCTGGGTGTGCTTGGCAGTCGCAGCTGTCGCTGAAGAAGGTGGGAGCTTATCCTATGTGCTTTCCCCAAGAAGGAAAAGCATTTTAAAGGCAAGTGCTGAGCTGTTTCCTCAGCTGCAGTTGCCAGGACAGGGTGGGCTGTCTGTCTGCCTTCATGGATCTGGACACAGAGGGCCTTGGGTGGACATGGGCCAATATAATCAGTGGAGGCATTGATGGGGTCCACTCTCATTTGGTGAAGGCAGCCTTGCCGAGAGGCTGGCAGGGCTTGTCAAACATTAGGAACTGGTTTCCCCCAGTCTTGTGTGTCTATTTCTCTCCAAGAGACATGGGGGCACTTACTCTTTGAGTGACTATTTTGATGTATTTAATTTTTGATCCTGTGCTGTGGGAGTGGTCCCACAGTGGGTGAAAAGCTGACGTGATGCAATTAGGAAAAATCAGAGGAGGAATAAGGGGAATTTCAGACCTGTAAATTTACCCGCACATCTGGAAAGGATCCCAAATACTCGTTGGTGGCAAGCCAAAAGAAACTGACCGTAGAAGTAAAATTTGGGTCCTGCGGCAGGCAGAAAAGGGATTTGAGAAGCAGTGAGCGGCAGAGGCCAGACCTGTCCATTGTGTGACAGTCACAGTTTTTGCTCACGTCTTATCCTTTCTTCTCTAAAAATAAAGCTTTTTTTTTATGTGAACAGGGATCCTACTAAGCCGGAAACACTTAGGTTTTATTTTTTGACTTATTAGCAAGGTGAGAGTGGAAATCTTCATGTGGCTGCGAGGAAGGCAGCGTGGGGAAGCATGCTGTTCCTTTCCAAAACTCTAGTGGGAATTTTAGATATATACGTTTACATTTCCTATAATAGGGTTAGGGCCCCAAAGGCAACAGCTCTCTGCCAGTGGAAATGGAAACTGTCCCGGTTAGCTTCAGTAACACATGGAGCTCAGAGCAAAGACAAAATCAACATGCTCCTTAAAGAGGCAATAAGTCAAGGGAGACTTTAATATTCTGCAGATCCACATTCTCCGGGGTGCGGTATTAACACAAGTCTGAAGACAAAGATGCGTTTATTTCAACTGCATTCCTTTAAAGAGAGATGTGGTTTTACTTCTTTGCCTTTAGTTATGTAGAACTGAAATAGGGTTTTTCCCTGTGAAAAATGCTGTCTGGTAGAGCATGGGATGTCCTTCGGGAGGTTACAAGGACTCCTGAGGAAGTCAGGTATTAGGCAAGATGCAGAACAGGGGTCAAACTGAGCCATTAAAAATGCACCACCATCCCAGCAAGAAAACATTTCAAAATAATAATGGATTATTAGAAGAATAGCAGTGTGCTATCTGGCAGGAACTGTTCCCTGCTCACCTGCTGAACTGGCTACTCATTAGCTTACACAGTAACGAGTCCCTAGTTGATTTTCTCATGCTGCCCTTTAGCAGGGAGACCCACTTGCTCTCTCTGGGGTATTCTTAAAAATATATAAATCACAACACAAAAGAAAAAAAAAATCATTTAAAATCTCTTTATTAATGTAGATCAGTTATTTTCCCTATTCTCTGCAAATCACAGCCTTGCCAGCCCTCACCCAGGGTTGCAGTTCAGGAGGAGATGTTTATGCATCACAGGACTGATTGATCCCTTGAGGAAGTACCAATGAGAGGCAATGAAGAGGCAAGTAACAGGTGCAAATTGCCATATCTAGGCTTCTTCAAGAAAATCTTTTCATTCTTTGGTGATGATCAGAGGCCTGGAGCACCTATGCTATAGGTACAAGCTGAAAGAGTTGGGATTGTTCAGCCTGTAGAAGAGAAGGCTCCAGGGAGACCTTAGAGCCCCTTCCAGTTCCTAAAAGGGGCTTACAGGAAAGATGGGGAGGGACTGTTTATCAGGGAGTGAAGCAATTGGACGATGGGTAGTGGTTTTAGACTGAAAGAAGGGAGATATAAATTAGATATTAGGAAGAAAATATCATCTATGTTATTTGTTTTAGACAAATGTGCAAAAAGGAACAACTGATGTCTGAGACTGAGACGTGACACGCAGCTGATGGCAGAATTCTTGTGTGGGTATAGCATATGTGTCTGCGTCTCTCTCTATGCTACAGGACTATTTGCTTTGAGGTAATAAGCGAGGTCCCGTAACTATGCTAATGGAGATGAAGTGGGAGGGAGATGAAAGGTGGAGGGCTGGAGGGTCAGAGGAAAGACACAGAAACCGCTGTAGGTAATCTGGATGCAGCATGGAAGGATCTTGCATGAAAGGGAGGGCTATTTCTCACCTCCCCACCCTCCCAAATATTTTGCTTTGATCTTTGCAAAGCTTCAATGAGCAAAAAACATCACTGATTCAGATGTGATTTTTTTCCTGCTGGCTTGCTGATACCCCCTGAGTGCCCCAAGCCTTTTTAGTTTTCCTTCCATGCAGCACCTACACACCATTCAGCACCATCCATGAGAAGGAGGACGGTGTTACTATTCTGGCAGGTGAGCAGCAGAAAAAATGACCAGCTAGGCATGAGACCTCATGGGGAGAGCACAAGTGAGCAAAGTCCAACAGAGAGCATACTCAGTGACAGAACATGAAGAAACGCTGGGCCAGAACACCCAATGTAGAGAAGGGGATAGGCAGCATCTGTAGAGGGGCTGTGGACATGCCATAGCAGGAGTTTCCCCTTGTCTCTCTTCTTAACCTTTATCTAAGCCTGGGGAACTTTTGATTTCAGAGGCCTATTTTTCCTTCTGTCCAAATATGAGCTGGAGCCCGCTAATGTCTCCCATCTAGCCAGCCTTGCTGCAAGTGCTGCAGAGCCAAACTTGGGTGCTTAGGGCAGGGAATCCCTTGCATGGGGCGGTTACTGCAAACTGCCAGCGTGTTTAACACAGCCTGCAACCCTCTTGCTGCTGCTGCAACAGTCCCAGCCTGCCACTGTGCTTTCCCCTTGGTCACCTCAGCCTCCTGCAGCACACTTACAGCATGATAAGCATGTGCCATTTCTACATGGGTTGTTGCATGAAGCACGTGAGTGGGGTAGCTGTGTTGGTCCTGAGATGGGACTGTCTGGCCAGGGCAAAGGCAGACAACAAATGCTGAGATATAGACCACGGTAGGGTGAGCGTTAGCTGAACAGAGGCTCTTATCAGAGCACATGTGGCAGGAGAGGCTTGAGGGTGACCACCCAATTGGCGTCTAGTAAGGACCTAAAGCAGTGAGGAGCAGGGACAGGTCTGTGCCGCCAGCACCGTGTCTGCAAAGGGCCGGAGCAGCCAGCAGAGCCACAGCAGAGAAAGAGGCCTGGCCTGCAGGGAGTTCAGGGAGAAATATCTTTGTGCAGAAGGTGATTAATGTCTTTAATGAACTACCAAAGGAAGTAATAGAAAAGCAAACCGCATACGGCTGCTGTGGGGGAAGGGGCTGAGGGGGATGTTCCCGTTGCAGGCAAGGACAGGGGAGCGAGCTGTGGCACAGCCGGTGCAGCGATGCCGTTTCCAGTTCACTGTCCCAGAAAAACAGTCGGGCACAGCAGCTGTCCCTAGTCCATCCTAAGCAAAGGCAGAGCTGAGTGCATTTCACGGATTTAATCAGAATTAATTCAGTCTTTCAGCCTGCCCTCATTTTGGGGTCTTTTCTGCTCAGCTCATTATGGTTCTGCCAACCAAAAGCCACTGCCTGCAGCTTTGAGGTGTGAGGATGATAGTCTGGGAGTCCCCGTGCTCCTCTCCTGTGGGGACAGTGAAGGGAGAGGCTTTGGGAGAGGAGGTTTGCTTGGAGACTGGGACCTGGATTAGCCTAGGCTGGCAGGCACTGAGAGTCATCACTTGTTTGGGAACCTGCAAGTGATGTGTGGATGAACTCAGGCAAATTTCTAACACTGAGTCATCTATATCGTAACATCCTCCACCTTAGCAGCCTCGTGTGCCAGACTCAGCAAAGACCTCAGAGGGAGCAGATACCAACACCTCTCCTGAACCCACAGAAATGCAGAGTCCCAGGGATTGCAGGAGATCACCCATTCACAGTTACCCACTAGATGATGAGGGACTGGGAAACCAGTTCTTCATGTTTCCAGACATTTCTATGTTCATGTGCTGATAATTTGGTGGACAGTGAGCTCACCATGCAGCCCCTGGGTAGGAGGCAAGATAGCTCCCGCATTTCCACTCTGGCTCCCAGAACAACCATACATCTTTCAAAAGAAGCCCTTCCCCAAAACACCCATATTACCACTTGTTCTGAAGTTACCAGCACTGGTTTGGGATATGGGCTTACTAAGTCAAAGAGAAAACTCTGCTCAAGCATTGCCACAGTTTTAGCAAGGCTTAACAATCATTATGAAATAGGAAAACAAACTCACAGCATTTCAGCAGCTCTGAGTTAAGAGGCTATTCCCAAGCTTCTCTTCTTTGCATGGGGGAGCTTCAGCCCACCAAAGCTTGTTCTCAAGTTCAGTCCTTACACATGCTCTCAGTACAACTGCTGGATGCACTTTCCCCTAATTGAGCTTTGCCTTCCTCTGAAAACACCAGGTAAGGCAACAGAATTGCATGTTTATCAGGTTAGTTCTGCTTTGCCCCAGATGTCTGTGGAGGGACAGAAGAAGAGGGGAAAATCCAAGCCCAGGTTTGACCCAGGGTGCCCGTTCCCCATTGCTTATGTGCTATAGAAGCGTCCTTAGGCAGCAGGTCCTTGAAGGGAATTTGTATCCTCCAACTTTTCTGCCTAAGGATTAGTTGCCCTCATCAATGTTACCTCTGTAATCAGCAGAGAGCCCTTCAGTGAGCGATCCTTTTGCGCTTGTCTAAGCGCATCTTAATATGGGAGGAATTGCCTGCTTATCTCCCTTGTCAATACGGGAAGCCAAGGTGACAAACTTGACTTGGCGTACTGTGAGACCTTCAGAGGCAGATAATAAGTTTACAGACTCCTACCCAAAGTGTCTGCAGCTGTAGTATGTTCTTCTGGCTCCTCAAAACTCTGCTGAAGGTGATACCTCAGCAGCACCAAACATTTTCCTCCTCTCTCTGTGAGCAGCCTGTAAAGGCTTTGATAAAAGCAGACATCACGTTGCAAACAGGCAGTTCACAGTTGTGCTGTTCTGATGTATTGCTAAGAAGTGATGGAAACATATGTTCATGGCACAGAACCCACTTTTCTTAGGTTCACCTTCTGTATTTCAGTACAGTACCACAGTGGCCCTTCAAGGACAGGAGACTGCCATCGTCCTGAGATATACTCTCATCCTCTTGGCCTCCTCTGTTTCGCACTTTTCATGGGTTTATGGCTGGCAGTAGTGTTTGCAACGCTCTAGCAACGATTCCGGGGTTTGATTTTGCTGTTTTTAAGCAGATCTCTTTCTCCCTCTTTCTGTTGATATGTTCCTGGCTGATACTGCCTTTCCCTGGGAGTAGGCTTCGGGGGGATCATCGAGTCAGTATCACCAGGGGAGGAATGCCCTCAGATGCTAACTGCAGCATTTTCAAAATAGCACCCAGGGATTTGACTGAGCAATCCCCTCTAGCTCTAATGGGAAGAGCACAGCTAAGCTCTGCATGGCACTGGAACAAACAATTTTATGAGCTTTTATGGAGGGAAAAAAGAAAGAAAAAAAAAACTTTTTAGTTAAAACAAAAGAAAAAAGTAATTTCTAAAGTAGCATCTATTAGCAGCTGAGACAAATTGGGCCCAAAACTCTGTATCAAAACATTCCTGAAAATCATGGGGATACTCTGAATCCCACCCTGCTCTGGTCCTGAGTTCTGATCGTTATTTCACAGCAAACTCAGAGGAGTGTGACAACAATGTGCAGTCAGGTTTTCTGTTTCAAACCTGTCTCTGGAAGGAAAGTAGAAGTGTGAATCCAAACTAGCAGCTCAAGCAGGACAACTTTGACAATAAAATGAAAAAAGAAATAAAAATAATAAAAATTCAACTCTCTTGTCTCCCAAGGCTGTGCAGTGAAATCTAGAGCAGTGTCGGGGAGATTGGGGGTGGTGGGAATCGGGGTCAAGATAACGGCAGTACAGCAGCATCCTCTGGTGGGACCACGGGAGCCTTTGGCGAAGGTGTATTTTTCTCAATGCTGTCTGCGGTAGCTGAGCTGTGGGGAAGGAATGAGTGCTTTGCTGTAGGACTCCAGGCACTTGTGCTATATGATGGTTCCTGTTCAGAGCTGCCAGAGGTGTTGCAGATCTGTAGTGTGCGGGGATGAGATTTGCAGTGTTTTTCCTGGCTATCCTTGCCTGCAGCAAACACAGAGAATTATTCACTTTCAACAACAGCGAATTTACATTCAAAAAAGGCTCCATCAAAACGAAATTGCACTTGACAGTCTCCCTTTAGCCACGGAAGAGCAGCAAGCAGACAGGCACAGGAGGCTGCCTTCCCGTCCCTTGCTGTCTGCGTGGTCTGTGGTTTTGGCATTGCAAAAACAGGAAGCAGCTGTTAAGCCCTTTGGATCACAAATGGCTCTGGGAGCTTTCTACCTCTGCTAACAACTCATTTATTATCAGGGAGCAGACAGTTTCCTCTGAGCCAGTGCGATCTATCATTTCTTAAAGATGCTGTGTGAGATTGAAAGAAATTGCCTTAAAAGTTGGCACTTGGAGACCAGCAATGAGTCCATCTTTGGGAAGAACCTCCTTCCTCTCTAAGAGTTTTTTCCCGGCTTCAGCTTGAGCAGTCCGTGGGTACCACTGCCTGGGCAGGGAGAGGGATGTGCAGTAAGCACATGCACTCTCTCCTCTGAAAAGTTTGAGAGCATCCCTGCTCTGAAAATTTCCTCAAGAGAAATGAGGACCCTTTGCTTCTCTCTGTGAGCCCAAAATACTGATAGAGGGTTAAGAGGCTATTCTAGCCCCTGTGCATGAAACCCATATATGTAACTCCAGGGAGGTTAAGTCTGCCACACACAATATCCCACCCACAATCATCACCCGCTGCTGCCTGGCCTGGATTTCATGCTGTTTCAGCACAGCACCGATTCCTCTGCCATTCCAGCCTATTTGCTCCCCCGAAGTGTGGAGTTGCACAGTGGGAAAGAGGTCATGGGGCTACACTGTGGCCCCAAACAAGTCCCTTCACCCAGAGGTCTGTAGTCAAAGCAGCTCTGCCTAAGGGTACTCCCCTGTCACTTTGCCCTGTGCACTAGGTGAGAGTTCCATGGGGTTTCCTATGCAGATGTTGAGTGGCCAGATGTGGGCATGCCAAATCCAATCCTCCTTTGCTGTAGAGAGCAGTGAGATGTTGAAAGCCCATGTTAATTATAGTCCTTGCAGCATTTATGAGCTCAAACTGGTGTTTTTGGCTGCTGTTGTCTCTTGGCTGTTTAAAATCACAGGCTCCCAACATGCTTCAAGGGAATTTGCTGTCAGGGTCAGCAGGAGAGATGGTAAGATGTGCTGGTGCATGCGACAGCCTTGGACCGGAGGTGGGGTGCCCACAGGTGATGGAACTCTCTGACCCTCTGCAGCAATTTTTCTCAGTTTTCATGTTAGATGGTTGATGTGGTTTAACTTTTCTTGCTTTAATTTGCAGTCATGAATTATTCCAAGTGAAGCCAGCATTTGCCTATACTTTTGGTTTGTTTTTTTAAACACCTTCTCAGTGAGAAGGGAAATCAGGGCTACATATACTTGGTTTTGCACTATTTGACTTCCTGGACTGAGGATCAAACCCTTTCTTAAGAAGGTTCACTCGATCCAAAGGCACTGGAGGGGATTTTGTAGTCTGTGATCCCATCGCCGCTGTCTTTATCATTCCTGCAGATTTTGCCCAGCAACACTATGCTCCACCCTGATTTTTGCTTGTCTTTTTTTCTTCCCTTCCCTGCAGCAGGATTTTCCTCTTGGCCGTTCTGCTCCTGTCTGCACTTGTAACATTTGCAAACCCCATTCTTCAGATACCCTGGCCATCTCATGGCTGTTCACCTGTTGCATCTCTCTGTTGTCATGAGTTTAGCAAGTTCTTGCAGAAGTATTTCACCACTATATTTGTTCATCAAATATTTGGGGTCCTGATTGTTGGCCTGCAAGTACCAGAAATCAGATCTTTTAAGGCATTTCAGTGTTTACTGATTCCTCCAGGAGCATCAGTACTTAAATATGATATAGTGCATTCTAAGTGCTACTTAGTGTCACTGTGGATCTGGTTCAAGCATAGCACAAACAGGATTAATGGATTTTTATTTTTATTTTATCCAAACATTCTTTATTTTTGGGGGGTGAAAGAACAAGCCAAAAGCAGGATTATAGCTCAATTATTTTTTCACAGAAGATGTGCATTTCTGATCTTCTGTTCTGTAGTGCTGCTGCTGTCTGCTGCAGAACAGGTTCTAATGGTAGCTAAACCATGATGCACAGTAGGACAGGATTGCTCTCACGGTCCACTTCCCTCTTGCTCGTGCGTGGGTGAGCTGAGGGTGCTCACCCCATCTCTGGCTATTTCTGGTTCTGCTCTGCTTGGGTAGACAAGGGGAAAGGACAGCATTGAGTGCTCCCAGCCTGGCTGTGCTGTGGTGGAGGGTGCAGAACTTGAAATGCTGCACTCAGCTTCCATCTGGCTCGGCTGTAGGATACCTCGTGTGGTAGCTGATCCCCTTTCCCAGATGTTAATTTCTCTCGGAAATAAATCTTGCTTTGGGACCTTACATTGGTCTCACACCTTGTTTTCCGTTTAGTCAGAGGAATCTCCTGTCAGGATTAGATTACTGAGGAGCTTTAACAGATTCTTTGTGGCGTTTCTTTTTTTGGTAAGTGAGATGGTAAAAAAAAAAAAAAGGGGGCAGGGGGATAAACTAAGACATCAACGGTATAAAAAAAAAAAAGAAGAAAATCTTGAAAATGGTGTCTTGAGAAAAAAAATAAAGGAGAATCGAGTTTTAGGCAAGTTGTAGAATCAGGGACAGATGATAAATGGGAGCTGAAGGCTTGTGGCAAGTGCATTAGAGGCAGCCTCTAACATGTTCTTTAAATCAACATTTGTTGCAGTTTGGTCCCATCCACAGACAGCAGCTAAAGTGTGCAGTGAAATGTCTCCTCTGATCCTGCGTCCCATCGCTCTAACCTTGAGGCTGTGCAATTAGTGAAGGCACCAGCATGAAAAAGGACAAAGTCTGAGGTCTGGAAAGAGCAGCACCTGATGCATCAGAGCGTGTAGGCTTTTCTGCAAGGAATCTAATCACTTTTCAGACATGTCCTAATGTTAACAGAGACTTTGACTTCAAGCCTCAAATGACCTAGCTGTGCCTTTGAGATCACGGCTCTGTGGGGAGCTTTCCTTTCTCTTGTATGCAAGATGATATATGAAGAAGGCTTTAAGGAGAAGTTACAACTGAAGGGTTTTTGGGGTACTTTGCCATCCTGGTGGCTGTTTTGGGTTTGGGTTTTTTGTGGTGCTGGATGGGGTGGGGAGGTGGGAAGGGCTGGCATTGATGATGTACCACTAAAGCCATGCTGGGAGTATTTGGATCCCCCTCTAACTCAGCAGCACCCATTTAGCCAGAAAGGACTGGGTGCTCAGAAGGAGGGATGTGCTTTCTGTTACTGCCGGGGTTGGCAAATAAGTGGAGAGAGCACTTGCCCATGGGAGTGGACATGGCTTTGCTTTGACTGACCAGTCCCACATTGTCCTCATTTTCTTGCTTAGTCTCATGTTTACAGCCCTTGCTCTTCTTGATGAATCTGACCTCCATTCAGGAGGGTCCACAGACCCCTGGAAAATGGGGTCAGCTGTCTTGCTGGTACCCAGAGCTCTCCTGTGTCTGCTGGCACATGAACAGCAGGGGATGACGTCTGGGAAGTGATGGGGGAACTACTCCTCTTCTCCTGGAAGCGTCAGGCAGCATATGCGTAAAGGCCGTGTAGGTGCCGTGAGTGGGTGAACAGAGACTACCTCTGCATGCAGGATCCTCAAAACGTTTTCCTCCAAGCAGACTTTGTCATGGAGCAAGCCGGCAAAGTGGAAGTGCCAAGGGACCATGCTGGGTGGCCGCAGTCCATATTATTTGCCATCTGTTCTCCCACTGCTGTTATGACAGCAGGAAAATATCCTTCACGTTGGCAGTGCGGGCTCATTCATCTCCGCTCCCCAAGTGACAAGAGCATGATTCACCTGCTTGTCTCAATCTTCATCTTCCTCCCCAAACGTGGCACTGGGTCTTGGCCCGTATGGTTGGCCAGCTTGGCTGACACCTTTCCCACCATACTGCCTTGCCAGAGATGGGACACACGTAGTGCTGGCGATGTACACTGACATGACTATGCTACTTCGGAAGAGAAGGGACCGAACCAGCTCTCCTTCTCCCCCACTGCCTGCAGGGAAGCATTTAATCTCCCAATGGGGAAGAAATTTACGGAGGTGCATTTAAAATAAAAAGCCCTGCATGGAGGAGGATGGCTTCTCTTGATTTCACTTTTGTGCAGCACAAGGTGGCCTCACGGTGGGTGAAGCTTTTCTATTCAGTGTGCCCTTAATTTTCTCTTTTGGTCTTCAAGGCCTGAAGAAAGATTATCGATAACTCTCAATTGAGTGAAGCCTTTCTTTAGTAGACAAATTTCCTTAGGAAAAAAATGGTTAAAAGGCATCCTCTGTTTGTTTGAGACAAGCCTAACACACCACAAAAATTAGATCTTTATTAGATAAAGAGCTAGTGGGCAAGTGGCTTGCTCCTTCTGCGTGGCTTGCAAGCTTTGTCTCCCAAAGTTGCAAGGAAGGCAGTTGGGGGCGCTTCCCTTCCATCGTAACTCAAAGTGTTTAACTGGTTGTGACTGGAAACCCGACAGGCCTTTGTCCAGCCCCTGGGAAGACCGCGAACCATCCTAAACCTAGACAGAGTCAAGGAGATCTCTTCATGCCCGCATTAAAGCAACTGAAAATCAGTTCCTTTGGGCTTGCTGCTTCCAGGTCAGTACTTTTCATAACCAAAAGGCTAAGATGCAGCCCAATACAAGTTTACCAGCAAATCCAAGGTAGATAAGCGGGAGACATTGCAAATGAGGAAAAATGTACTTTCTGTATTGTTTTCCCTGCTGTGATTTAGAAGCCATGATCACGGCAAGGCCTGGAGTTTTCCAGTCTGAGCTTGGCAGTGAAAATGACTAAATGTCTAACTACTGCAAGAATTATAATTACTGTTTGGCATTTCTGTGGTGCTATCAAAGTCTGAAGGTAATTCTAGGAGGGCTGGAAATAAATGCTTTCTCCCAGGATGTCCCCAGGTTGGATCCTGACACATGCAGTCTTACTTGCCAGAGCGACTCCATTCTAAGTTGCAATCAATAGCAAAAATAACTGTGGGGGCAGTCAGAGGTGCTGAAAAGTCAATATACCTGATAGGATTTCCTAATCCTCTCTATATGCAAAACCAGCCACTTACTACCGCTAAAACTTTTTATTTTTGAGAATATTAGAGATTTCTGTGTAGGAGGCAGGGAGAAGTGGGGGTTGTTAGCCTTGTTTAAATGCCCAAAATATTTATTGAGGACATGCTTCCTCTATCTTCTCTCATGATAGGATGCCCCAAATCCAGTGACACTAATTAGCTACTTAAACTTATTCTTTTTCTTTTTTTTTTTTCTAGGCCTGTCNCTGGATTTAGCAACACAGCAAAGATTTAACAGAAAGTTTAAATGGGAAAAGCATATGAGAGGAGAAATCGGAGGATAAGATTCTGTGCCTGTTAACCGATGGCATTTATAAATTATAGCTGAGAGATGTCATATCAGTGGAAATGGAAAACAGCTTATTGGATTATAAAAATACCCTCTATAAACCATTTTAATGCCTAATTTTTTTAAGTCTCTTATGGAAGGTGTCATAAAAATGAATTCTGGCAGAAAGGATAAAAATTTTCCCTCGGTAAACTGGCTAGCGGGTGATTAGAGGCTGTCATGGAGAACAAACTCTTGATTAGACTGAGGTGCTGAAGTCTGGCTGAAGGCAGCAATCTCCTGTTTCTGGGGAACACTTCACTCTCGCAGGTGAAGCAGATCCAAACCCACAGGGTGAATATCACTGCAGCAAAATCCCCTTCCATTCCAGTGCAACTTCTCTCTTACAAGAGGAGGGGAAGACTGAGGATCAAATGGTGAGGGTAGAGCTGTAGGACAGGGGCTACATCAGGGACTTTTCTGGGGGTAAGACATGGAAGGAAATCCCAGAGATGCAGCAGCCCAGGAGGGAAGAACAGGGGTTGCTTGAGACTGCAACTGTGGATGTGAGATGGAAAGGTGTTTGTGGGATGTCTTGGAAGGAGCCATGAGATGGTGATGCACAAAAAGCCATATTCTGGTGTCTACCAGGTGGCAGTGATTCTGGTTCCATCACTTTCTTGAGTATCAAATATACTTAAAATTAAACTTGAAAGAAGGAGAGAGAAAGAGAGCTGCAGCTCTGGTATGCTCTACAAAACTAATATTTTAGTTGCCCAGTGGCCAGTGTTTGGTGGTGTGTGCCGTTTCAGAGAGGATGCTACTCCAGATTCCCTTTCTCACTTCTCTGTGACCTCTAGGTACCTTGTGTCCCCTCCTGTGTGTCATTTTGAAGAGCACAGCCAAAGGTCAATTCTGGCTTAAGATACTTAAGGACGCAATGGTTTGCAGTATGTTTCCAAGCTGTTCATGTAGAAAAGGGTAAATGACCTACCTCTCCCTGTTCTTTCACAGTCTAGTTCCCAGGATACATTCAAAGGTGCCTATTCTCTTGCTGCCTTTGAAGGCTTTGTGCCAGTTCCCCCTGTAGATTCTGGTACCATAGGCCTCTTTTGTGTCCTGCCCATATTATTTTTTCCAGAAGAAGAAATCTGTATGTGGCATAGAAATGGTATTAACTTTCCCAACATGAGCTCGCAGCAGAACTGCATTTGCCGTGTGTCATTGGGGCTGTGTCGGGCTTATTCCACAGGGAGGCAAGATTTAGCGTATGGACTCCAGCTGAGCACCTTATAGCACCAGTGCAGGAAAAGCAATTTACCAAATTAAATTGCACAATATAGGATGCCGAGCAGCCTACTTCTAGGTCCTGTTCTCTGCAAGGAACTTCATCATGACACGAGCTAAAGGGATGGATAACAGCCTTCAAATTAAAAGCTTATGAAAAATTCTCATGCAGAATAATCCAAAGACAACCTGCACCCAAGTTCCCCAAGCTCCAGTTGGGTTGGGAGGGTGATTTCAGTCAAAAAGATGAGCTGTATTGCCTTTGGGCCTTTTCTGTTCTCTTTTATAAATCAACCAAGGGCTGACTATAAAAGAAATTGGACAAAAAAATTGGATTTATCTGACCCCTTTCTTTCCTCTCCCATCACCTTTTTCCTGTAGATGGCACAAGTGTGAGTCTTTTCATCCATCTACCTTGCACCAAAAGTGCCCAGAGGGGAAGAGATCTTAAGGACATTTGATTCATATATAGGTCTTCGTGGGGAAAATCAAAAGGGAGAAAAAGTGGGAGAGGTCTTACTTATTTAAGATGGGGGATATTATTCAGAGACAGTACTGGAGTAGTGAATTCTATAATTTTATAGTATCACAGTATCTGGTTTGGTTTTTGTTTTTGTGTTTTTGGGTTTTGGTTTTTTTTTTTTTTTTTTTTTTTGTTTTTTTTTTTTTTTTTTTTTTTTGCCAGCAAGCTATTTTCTGTATTCAGGTTATTCTCTGGGAGATCACTTTTATTTTTAGTTTCCAGCCTAACTTTTTGGGAGGTCTGAGTAGACTTTACCCTAAACCTTTACAGACCAGACAGCAAATAAATAGATTATGCAATTTATTAGCACCATCAAGTGTTAATTAATCCCATCAAGTGTTTATTAAAAATCAGAGCCACTGGTTTTGTCAGGTAGCATTGCTGTGCCTGTGTAGTACCCCAGCAGAGCAGCTCAGAGTGGAAGAGAAGCAGCTGCTGCTTAGGCTTTCAGAACCCCTTTTGGCTTGTCATCACCCAGTAAATAGCAATAAACACCCACGGTCTCTTTACTTCCAAACTAGTACATCCGATACCCACTACTGCACACATTCTCTACTTACTGCCACATTTTGTCAGTGGAAGTATGCTCAGTGGGTTGCAAATTAATCCTTTGCATATACCCACAGGTGCCTACCAAGCCAAATGAGAATCTCTTTACTACCCTACCTATGGGGAAGGGTTTCAAAACGATCCTCTGGGCTATCCATTTTTGGAGAAGTGGAAAAAGAGAACAAGGGTGTATTGTCTGGAATTTGGGTAGGAGTTTTTTTGTAGGGTTTTTGTTTTGTTCTTTACTTTCCTGCTGGGTGCCCACTGTTCCCACAAGAGGCATGGCACCTGGTTTTACCACATATTCCCATTATATGTTAACACACAGTGACATTACAAGAGGTTCTCCAGCGCAGGGAACAGGCGTAGGCAGAGAATTGATTCATCAGGAGATTTCAGCAAAAGGGCAGCATGGGACCTGGGCTCCCACTGGATGCAATATTCCTTTACATTGATGAATCTGGTCCTCACTCCTATGTCATAACCATAGATAGGGATTATTGCTGTTATTATTCAATCTCATTTTACCTGTTATAAACCTCTGAAACAAAACTGGGGGAAACTAAATAGTGAAACTACATGGCAGGTGGCAGAGAAACTAATTCCCTTTGTTTTTTGGACAGTTCATTTGAACAACTGTCTTAGAAAACCTCTCCCACAGGACAGCTTCATCAAGTGAAGTTCCCAAGGGATCTGACAAGTCAAATGAATAATACATCTGCTAATTAGGTGGCAGCTGGCTGATTGTATTTCTTGCTGGTAAGAGAAACCTTTTTAGTGGAAAACGTAAAAATCATACCTAGATGAAGGAAAGGATTTTGCAGGTGTGAGTACAAATGTCCATCCATCTTTCTCAACCAAATGAGAACAGGAAAAACTGCTGATCATTACTTTTGCTGAAGTTCTTTCGAAGGCATCATTGCACCATGCCCAGGGAGGAGAGCTTGCCTTGAGTTTATCTGTATGAGCAGGAAAGCTGTGAAAGGCAAGTTAGCAGCCATAACGGTGTTAATATGTACTGAGGACCCAACAGATGAGTTACTAAATGCAGAGTATAATCTGTGGAGAGAAAGCCCCAGGGCATTTGCAGAATGTCAATCAGTTGTGAGTCCCACCTTTCATCCCACTTCAGCCCTGGGACAAACGCACACTAGTACACTTTCAATTTGACCTATAGCTTCATTGCTATTATTGCTACCAAAATTAGAGTCACCGTAATGTTGGGTCCTTTTGTACATTGTCCTTACCTGTGTGTTATTTTAGCATGGAATTTGGCCATTTCTGCAGAAATAATTTTCTGGGTTGGGCTGGGCTCCTGTGCAGACACCTCTGCTGTCATGGATGCGTCAGGACACAGCGCATCCAGGCACTGGGGTACAGCAGGTATCAGTGGAGTGTGCATGTGTACTTGTCCCAGGGATGTCCAAGTTCTGTTCATGCCCCTAAATCCCGAGCAGCATTTTGTGCTGCCATTCAAGTCCTAAGCATCCTTTTGCAAACGCCGGTCCAGTTCAGTGTGATCTTGCAGTACTGACTCCAAAGGAAGGACAAAAGCAGGGAATGAAAAAAAAAAGATAAAACTCTCCTTGTTGATACTTTCAGTGTAATGACCTCCAGTTTGATTTATGCTTTAGTGTTGTTTGTTTGTTTTTTTTTTTTTAATATTCCATGGACAGCCCTCTGTCTGTCTTCCACTTAGAAGCATGTTCTCTGTAAATGCTCCAGCAGAAATGATGCCTGTAGAAGTCTGCAGACAGACTGGGGAGAAAAAAAAAAAAAAAAGAGAA
>VZRU01013352.1:125610-213110 GCA_013398155.1 Pedionomus torquatus
AGAGCTCTTAGAAGCATGATCAACATCCTATTCCTCCCTCTCCCCACACACTCATCGCTGTATCTTCTCCCAACGGAGCAGTGCTGAAGCCTAAGATATCACTTTAAATGTCAGTCATTTAACTACTAGTTATTTTAGCAAATAGGAGTGGGACTGTCTCCCTGGGGTTGCCTGAAAATTGTTAAAGGAGGGGGAAAAAAAGGCAAGAAAGAAAAGAAAATAAGAGAGAGAAAAAAGAGTGGAAAGGACAAAGGGAAGCACCAGGCACAAAGACTCGTGGTGCTGGAATCTGAGAGAGAGGAGTCAGAGGAAGGCATCCCAGTAACATGAATAGACTGTTTCCCACCAAGGGGTTCAGGGGACAATAATGAGCCTTTTATGATGTACCTGAATTACCCAGTCTCCTCCTCATGTGATGTGTTCTGACTTGGGTCTCTGATTCACCTGCTGGTGTCAGCAGCAGTTCTGCCACAGCCTGTACTTTGCCGGTTCAGTGGCAACCTGTTGGTTTGGAAGGAGGCAGCAGAGGTAAAGAGAACAATTCTCCTACATGGAGGGATGATCCTGTGTTTGAGAGATGGCAAAAGAGCTGTTACCTCACGCTAGGAGAAAAACAGGAATCCTCTTTCCTTTTGACTCAAATCTTGCTCCACATCCCCTTTTCCTTTCACATTGTTCCTGAGTCCAATTAACCCTTGGTGGAATAGAAAAAGGGAGCTGGTATCTATTTATTGCCTGGGACAATTTGGAGTTTTTTTCTTGGAGAATCATTTTAGTTCCATGTGCTGGAAATGCAAGTTTTCTCTACACATAGATAACGTTCAGGGTGTATTAATATGCTGTCATCCGGTTGTTCTCATGAGTTGTGTTTGTTACCTTCCCTGAGGCTCTGGTTCTTCTGGCATGGAGGGCTGTATGAGTTTTAAATCTGGAGTCTGTCCATGCACGACTTTGAAATTCATTTTAGAGAATATTTGAGGAAGGAAAAAGCAATTCTCAAGTCAGAAGAGCAGTGTTGGTGCTGGCAGAGAACCCTGCGGAGCAGAGAATTCCTCCCAGAAAACCTTGTTCTTATCCAGAATTAATCAGAATAGTCCTTCGAAAGTGTGTTTTGAGTGTGGATATACTCAGTTACATCAGCTAATAGTCAGACCCAGAGTTCTTAATGGCATTACTCCAAGTAACCAAGA
Organism: Pedionomus torquatus; assembly: GCA_013398155.1. Lineage (NCBI taxonomy): Eukaryota > Metazoa > Chordata > Aves > Charadriiformes > Pedionomidae > Pedionomus > Pedionomus torquatus. The sequence goes on from VZRU01013352.1 coordinate 126,801, forward strand.
ACAGAATTGGCCCCCTGCCTAGGGATCCCAAACCTGACCACAGGCAGTCATCAGGAACAGTGTAGTTTTCTGAGGATAAACATGGAAAACTCACTGGGGAGAAAATAAACAAACTCCACCACCAATACCCCTCCCAAATCACCGGAAAACAATAACTAGATCATCATCTTTAAGATGTCTCTGTTCTATTATACTTTAAAAGGCACACCAAAATCATAACTGTATAGACAGTAAAGTGAATGCCTGTGTTTTAGGTGGCTATAGTCTATTTACAATGATAAGCTGTCTCCTGTTAACATTGCATCTGCTTGTCATTCTTAGCATGGATGAGGGAGGGCAGTAAAAGTGAATTTCTGCATCGAGTCCATGCAACATCCATTAGAATAAACAATGCCTGACAATTAAGCATAGGAGTGACTCCAGAGCTTAATCATCATTTAAACTAAGTACAAAAGGAGGAAAGCAAACTTTTCATGGAAGTTAAAGGCCTTTTTTTTAAGAAATGAACCAAAGCAGACTCACTACTTTGATTCGAGGCTGTTCTGTGTAGATGAGAGCAAACTACTGCAACAGTCAGGCGAGAAGATATTACACATTGTTGTCCATCAGTTTTTCTGCTTTCAATATGCTACCCTAATATCTTAAAAAAAAAAAATTCTTTTCTCCTGTAAATAATATAAAGCCTATTTACAAGCTGTTGTAGAAGATCAGATTTAAAAGGAGGATCAAGTTAGGTCTAAGATTTTCACTTTATTTTTCATACTGCATTTGTATACCTAAAACCCCAATTGAATATAGCTGGTAATGAATTAACCCTTACTCCATGCAATTTTATCCGTCAAGTTTCAGCACGCAGATCATGTTTGTAGAGAAATATCTGAAAATCCCATGCTGTGTAATACAAATGCCAAGTGATAAAAGTCCTTTTCTGGTGGTTTTACTAGCCATTAGCTATAGAGGCAGCACCTCTTTTGAACACAACACAGGAACACAAAAGCCATTACATTGAGCCCAACCAAAGATCAAGCTACTCAGTGTGCTGCCTCTGATAATTGGACATAGCAGGCACTTAAGGGAAGACTATAAAAGATACCACCTCTTGGTCTGATGCTATCAATAATGTAAAGTTTCCTCTTGCTAGAGTTTGCATCCAGAGTATCTTGTTTAATAGCTGGCAGTGGAGCAACCCCCTGAATATTTGTAATATTGAAGTTCATTTATACTGAGGCTCATCTGGCACAAGGTTCTAGGACTTACTGTTGTACCACTTAGAAAAATACCTCTTCTGTTTTAAACCAGCTGGCTGATTGCTTCTGTGTGTTCCCTGAAATCTTGGCTTAAGAGAAATAAGGAACAGGGATTTCTTATTCACCTTTCCTAACAACTCTTGGTTTTATGGCTCTCTATCAACCCCCTGGCAGTCATCTCTTTTTTTTTTTCAAGCTGCACAACCATAGTCTCTTTAGTGTCCATATGCTTCTGAACGTTGTTTTAACCTTTTTCATGTCTTTTAATATTCTACGATATCTCCTGGGACACAGGCAATGGTTTTATTGGCTCTTTTGCCTTTTTGTGGGATGGTAACTCTCTGTCCTTATGCCTTGCGTAGCTTGCTGTGTAGTACAAGTTCCTTGTGGTCCTAATTTTGATTAGTGCACAATTTGTAGCTCCAGGATCTGATCAAATGGGTATGTAAATGGAGACAGATGCCTCTTGTGGCACCTGTAATGGACTGTTTCAGCCATTAGATCTGGAGAAATCATTTTTTCAAGGCTTCCTTCTCTCCAGGGGGAGAACTGCTGCATTATTCATGGCTGCTATTTCCACTGTAAACTCTTGTCTCATGATTACAGCCTGTCACAGTTTCCCCCCTCAGCTCCCTCCCCCAATTCTCTTGCACTTTCATGCTTCTTGTTCCTTTGCAAAGTTAAAGGTGTGTGTCTTTGAAGTCCTCAGGGAGGAAGTATTCTGTCATGACAAGAACATGGAGTACCAACAGACTCTCAGCACGTCTGATGAACAAGGCAGAGCTCCCCTTTCTGCATATGTATTTTGTCCCATCAGCAATGGTGCTGATTTTACTTGCATGTTAAAAGAAAAGAGAAGTACATGCACCTATTTCCCCTCACTGATAGCCAAAGGGAGTGATTTGATAGCTAGTTTGAATATCTTATGTCACAATAGAATACTGCTTCAAATTTTATGCCATAGGGGAGTAATACTGATAGCCTGGACCAACTTAACCCAGAATGTAACAAGAATAAGAACTTTGTCAGTCTCCTTGGATTGCCTTAGCCCCTTGTGTGGTTTCTTAGTAAGTAATTGTTTTAGAAAATAGTAGGAATGGCAAAATATGCCCCTAATGGGAGAACATTGTATTTTCCATGTCTTTGTTGAATGTAACTTCTGTATGTATTTAAATGCATAGTATCAGCACAGATCCAAAAGATATTCTGTAGAAAAGTAAGTGTTTGGGGAGTAGCTGATGAATAAAAATAAGAGTCATTTGGAAGATCTGATGACCTTGCAAATATTTAGGCACAAAACTCTTGTTCAAGCCACTCCTGTACCGGGGGCTGTGTGATGTTATGTAAAAGAACACCTTTTCTCTGTAGCACCACCCCAAGCTATCCTTCCAATCTTTTCTAGACCCTGTCCCTGCTTTAATAATGAGACAAATTCAGGTGTTAAAAGAGAGAGAAAGCAGTATTATAGGAATGAGAAGGGATAGAGAAGTAATTTTCCATTTCTATAATGATTTTTGTACTGACATTTCCAAAACCATATGGCCCTGTATTCTGCGAGCGGTTTGTTAGGATGTGCTGTCCCTCTGCCTTGCTTCCCAGAACGCGCAGTCCCCCACACACATGCTCACACCAATGTGCAATGACGCCCAGCGTTGCATTTCAGTCTCTCAGCAGCGGGAAGGCAGGATCTTGTGCATCCCATCTTCTCTGGGGGCCTCTGAAATTCAGTCCCTGTTGTTTCAGAAGCAGGGCTTTATGGGGACACACCTCCACGTGGCTTAAAGTATCTGCTCTAGAGGCAGCAGATTAAGTAGAAAACCAACCTGCAGCCCCAGGTTCATGGCTTTGAATATCCTGAGTTCAAGCCAGAGCTCAGGTACCAGAAAAAATGTTCCTCTGTTGTTGTGGACAGCTCTGCAGCTGGCACAAAGCTAGGAGCTGCCATCTCTGCAGCTGCTAGGAGAGAAATGCTTTTGCATTTTCCCTCATTCTCAGCATGTCACATGGGGCTGTGCAGCTGACAGAATGGTAAGGATATAGGGGGTTATAAGGTCTTCATTGGTCTGAGAAGACAGAAGAGCAGATTACGTGTGCCACTGGTGACAGAAAGAGCAAAAAGCAGTGGCCAATCCTGCAATTAGAGCCCTGTTGCTAAAGGAAAGCCCTGTGAGAGACAGGAGAGAGAAGTCTCCAAAGGATGCAGGTATCCAGGGTTTCCCCATGAATGCCTCTCTCAGCACAGAATGTCAATGCCCAGCCTCTGCAGACAAAGGAGATTGCAGCAGAAATTTAGGTAGCTTCTTGGGTCCAACTACCTACATCTGGGCTTCGTGTGTCTCTCCTGCGTTGTCTGTCAGTTTTTTGGTTTTTTTAGTCCAAAGATTATGAAATATATATGAAAATACATATATGAAAAATCTGAGAAGAATCCAACTGGCTTTAATATTAACTGTCTCAAGTACACTCTCACACAGCAACAACTACCTTGCTTTTTGCATTTCTTTTTCTGTCCAGGCTATTTTTCAGGAAATGGTGGTGCCTGTGTGTGTGAGTTGGAGCTTAAGGATGCTCATGCAAAGCTGAGGGAATCAGAGGACAGGTAGTGGTGAGGAGGAAACACCAGCTGCATGTGTCGCCACTGGCATCAGAGCTAGGGTGCCACCAGGGCAGGGGATGCTACGGCCCAACCTCTGCTGCGGTACAGCAGACGCAGGGATGCCTGTCGGCAGCAGGATGCTGTGTCAGCAGGGGCTGCTTCTGTAACCAAAGAGTTATTTTTGGTCTGCAGTAGACAGGGCTGTGGCTGCCAAACAGACAGCTCCTGACCTCCCAGCAGGTATCCCAGGAGAGAGCAGTTTGCAAGCAGAGCAGCTACCTGAGGCTGCCATTTGCTCTGACACAATTTCCTCGAAATCCCCCCTCCCCAGCCCTGGCAGCAGCATTTCCAGGAATAATCTTTCCATCTCCTGCACACAGAACCAGAAAGCCCATTTTGTGGATCCCTGAAGAATGGACGGGAGCATCTGACCTCACTATGCAGCTCTGCTAATGAAACTGCCGAGAGTAATTAAACTAGAGCAATATTTGTTGTGATATTTAGAAAAAGACATGCTGGGGATAATTATGCCACTCAGCTCGCTCGCTCTGCCTCTACCCCCACACACTGACCTGTGCAGAGCACCATCGCCAGGGTAATAGCAGCTTCGTAGTTGTACCTCTCAGCTTAAAGAAAGCCTGTGTAAATCTCATTCTTACTGTGTGACAGTCAGGTCCCCACAGACACCAAGATGAGCTGTAAAATTCAGTCTTGGCACCAGGGAGATTTTGGAGGCGGCTGTCTTTGCTTACCAGCACCAGGGAAGTGATGGTGGGCTTCAGAAAGTGCTTTCATGCACACATGTCTCTGCCCCTGGCTTTATCTGCAATGAAAGGTGCAGGAGGGAAGGGTGTGGGAGTAAACTGCCCTGGCATGTGAAGAGCAGTGCTAACTCAAAGCCATGTTTCATTGTGTGGATGTTGCTCTGCCCTGCTAAGCCCAGACGCTGTAAAACGCTGCAGCAAAGACATAGCACAGGGAACGAGCAGGAAGAGACCAAAGAGATGAACCACTTGGAGAAAGTCCTGGAGATACCCAGTGTGTTCCAAGGCTTAGAAGACAAGGCAGAGAAGAGAAAGATAATGAACTGGGCTTTAATCTGGAGCACAGAAATGTAGCTGTAGTTTTCAAATCTTCAGGTGCAGCCTGCGAAGTGGAAATGAATGTGTTGTTCTGTCTGTCCATTGTGGCTTCACAGGTAGTGAGAGTTGGGGCTAAACCGTTGGAGGTTTGTCTGACAGCTTGGTTCAGGGATGGACTGAATGAGGTAGTGGTGAATAGAGAGCTTGTGGTACAAGTTGGAGGGATTTCTGCCGGTGATGCTTTGGGTAGAGGTGAGCCAGGTCCATGGATGGCTGGTACAACCTCCTGAGATACCTCCTGGCCCACGTTCTATGTACTTGTGCAAAGGTAGGAGAACTGTTTCATGCCACACCAGCAGAAATCTTGCTGGATGTTTTGCTCAGGGAGAAAAGGGACTTGAATTGGCAGCCGCAGGTATTGTTAAGGTCTGCATTACCAAGGCATCGTCCAGGCAAAGTGGTTTCCTTCATGGGGCCATATTACAGCTCAGTGATTACATAAATAACCATGTTTTATTTTTAAGACAGCAAGTAATGGCCCCTGGAGGTGCTGTGCAGCTGTCTAACCTCTACAAGCTCTTGTAGTCCTTCAGAGACTCTTGATTTTTTCCCCACTGCCCCCCTGACTCACTTCTTTTTAATGATATTTACAGCATTTAATAACTAATTCCAAATTGCTTTGATAAACCACTGTGTTTCTGCATGTGGCTAAATTGAGTCTCTGTTAGTCTGTGTGGCTTCTCCTCTTTCCAGAGCCTGTGGAGAGATCGTGCTTCAATGCACAATGTATCCCATCTTTTGAAATTCACAAAGGGTTTCTCTTTATCTGCTGGGTTTCATTTCTCTGGCCAGATGCTGTCAAAAACTGAAATCTGCTGGCCCTTATATCCTCTTTATGCAGTGGAAAAAAAAAATAAAAATTGGAGAGAATTCACCCTGCAGGTGTAGGCAACATCTGGGTCACAACCTTTACACCTCACTGTGCATCCAGATGTGTGTGTGCTTAACACACAGTGTTCAAACAGGCTGACCTTTCAGCAAGGGCAGGGTGAGATACTGAATGCCAGCAGCAGCTCAGTGCTGAGGCAGGATTCGGGCGATAGGATGAGTTCATAGGCATGGACATGGCTGAAGAGCCTTCTGTAACTACTGTAACTCTTTTCTGCCTGGTACTGCTGCCTGAAAGCATTCAGGTAATAACTATCAGGTTCCCCAAACCACAACCATGGTTACAAGTCATGCGTTTTTAATACTATATTGAATTTGAGGCTTCTTTTTATTAATCTTCCCTTTCTTACCACTGAAAACTCTTACTTTTAGAACTCTTTTTCCTCTGAAGTTGAAGGTCTGTATCTTACCGGGGGGAAAAAAAAAAAAAAGTGACTCACAATCAAATGATTCCAGGAGCTGAGACTTTGTGGACCTCACTCACCCCTGCAAGCCCCATGGTGAGACTACAAGAGCCGGTAGGACTGTCTGCATCCCTGATTCACTGATAAAACCCCATGTGTTAATTTTTAGTGAGAAAAATCCCTGAGTGACATTGCAGGTTGTTTATGTAAAGCTCTTTGTCTCAGTTCTTACTGCTGTGAATTCTGACCAGCACTTAGAGAAGAGATGGAGAGGCTAAATCATTGGAGACATTCCGTTTCTATGTAAATGATTTTATGGCCATCACAACGTTGCCTGCAGTTGCTGTAACACCACTTTAGGCACAAATCCCACTTAGAGGGAAGCTGACGGCTGCTGAATCATGCAAATGAAACAGCAGCCTGTGAGATCCCAAACACCACAATTTGGGGACCTCCATCTTGAAAGGAGCTGCAAAATTACTGTATTCACACAGACAGTGGATGCTGTCTGCCATCGAGTTCAGTCTGAATCTCTCTCTCTTGCTGCCAAGTCATTCTCCCTTTAATTAATATTTCATCCTGTTGATGCAACTTGTCCACTTATTTTCCCAGTTGTTTGCAGTGCGGATTTCCCAAATTGTTTCCTCAGGGCACTTGCAAAATCAAGATCTCACTTCTGAGGAGTTCCTTGCAGCTCAATTATTGAAATTTCTTGCTGAAAAATGTATGCGCTTTTAATTAAAAAAAAAAAAAATTACCCAGCAAAAACAGCCTGGAGGTAGTTTGAAAGTAAGAGGAATGTTTTGTTAAAAATTGAAGGAAAAAAAGTCCGAAACCCCAAGTGGATTAGTAGTTACAGCATTGTATGTCCAGAAACTACTTGAAACCTTTCCCCAGAGATGGATAATGGAGAGGAGCCTGGGATTGAGCCGTGTTATCTATACAAATGTCAGAAACTGAAATCATGGGAGATGTTAGTTGCTGGAGAATCTTCCCTAATTGAGTTGCAACAGAGAGCACGGCATCATCTCTCTCACCCTGGGGCAGGCTGAGTATGAGAAGGGTTTATTCCTTGGGCAGGCTAGCAGAAAGCCAAGGTATTGCCTTTGCTCTGCATTAAGCTGGAGCATGGACCTGTGTTGGTTCAGATCCTGCAATTTGCAGGAAATTAATCCTGAGCTGAAGTGGGGAACTCCGAAGGTGCCCAGGGGGTTTCATTTCTGGTTTCCTCCTAACAGGTACAAGACCAGAGCTTTCCCCCAGGTTAAGCTACAGTCTGACAAAGACCAACCTGCACACCCATGCTCTGTAAAGCCACAGTGAGAAATTCTTGGTATTTGCAAAGGAAGGAGTAAATACACAAATACCTGCGCAAAAACCCCAATGTAAATGCAACACGATGCACTTTGTGGGTTGCTTACACAAAGCTTTGGCAGAAGGGATCTGTGTGGAAATTTTAAGGCAGCTGTAGCCTGTGTCTTACTTGTGCTGAGACCCTAGGCTCCCCTGCTGTAGTAGCATCCATGCCACCAGGCAGTCTTGTTGAGTGATGGCCATTTCAAAGAGTCTCTGTGCCACCAGCAATTATTTGAGTGCTTTTGTTATGGTGCTGTGCTGCTTTAAAATCCATAGGTGCAACTGTAGGCTGTAAACCTGTGTTATGGCTATGTGTGATGTGTCCCTAGCCCAGACTCTGTGCATTCACAGGAATGGTTAGAATCTGTCTCTATGGGACACAGAGACCCAGCTGTGAGGGCAGGCTGGGCTGGGATCCCATCTTTGGGACAGCAATGGGCAGCAGGACCAGCTTGTGACAGAGTCCCCAAGGGCAGAACTGCTGTGGGATTTGATGAGCTACCACATTGGGAGGATGACCTGAGCAGGGCTACACTAGCTTCCCCTGTGCTTCACTGAGGCATGGCAGCCTCCTGGCCAAGTCAGATACACACTGTGGGCTAGGCATGAGGCAGAGGCACCACCGTTCTTTTTCCACACACCAGATTGTTTCACAGTTCACACAACAGACTGGTGGTGCCTCCTACCCTCTCAGCTGTCATGCAGGAGGCTGACAAGGCCCAGCTTGGACCCAGAGACCCAGCTTGTGACCTCATTTCTGTCCTTACTACCACCTCTTTCCTGAATGAGCCTGTTGGCTTCAGTCGGGCTGCTGATGGGACCAAATTTACACAGCAGGATTAGGACTAGCAGGTGGTGAACCTCTGCTCTTCATGTAAATCAATGAGGTTTTTTCCCCACCACATTATATTTTTGTATTTGGGTGAAAAAAAAGTCCTGAGAAAACTGTGGAACTGCTGGTTGTAATGGTGGTGTCAGCTACAAGCTCAGCTGAGACTGCCACCTTGTTCCACAGAAACCTCCATGCCCTGTCTCAGAGACAGGGAGTTCTGGTTCAGGCAAGGGCTTCCCATAGAGAGAAGATTTTGCTAATGTCTGCCTTGGGATTGCTAAGAAGATGTAAAAGGAGGCAGTGATGATAGTGAAAGAGGGAAAAATAGAAGAAGAAGAGAGAGAGAGAGGCTGTTGAGAGCTGGTAAATAAGCCATGAGGAGCAGGAATTTCCCTCTGAATGGTTATTCATCATGGAGTTACTCCAGGAGTTTCTATACTCAGCCAATGAGTCCTCTGAGTAGCATGAGTTCTCTTCAGTGTCTATGGGTGCTGTGAAAGACAATAAGCTCACTGAACGTAGTGATCATGTACCAACACAAAACCTTCCCCCAGCAGAACAGTGATAGTCCTCTCATACCTCAGCTCTTCCCCGCAGATGCACTCTAGTCCCAAGGGCCACTCAGCCTTTCACTGGAGGTACAAATATATGAGAAATTATTTCCTTCTGCTACTGGCTGCTTGGAAGCAGGGTATTAAGAGTATTTTTAGGAGGAAGAGTTTAATATGTTGTAGAAGAAAAGTTCATGAGAGGGTAGTGAAGGAATAGCAGCAATAGGAGCTTGAATGTGAGCATGTTCAAAGCAGAAGAGGCACAGCATGAACCCCATTCGTCCTCCTTGCTGAAGATCAGAGAAAACAAGAGGTTTCCTGGAAAGAAAAGCAATGAGATGGAAAGTGCGGGTAGAGGGGTTGAAGGAAAGCAGTGATTGGCAGGTTCTTTCTTAGTGGGTTTGTTTTCAATGAGAAATAATATAAATGCAGGGCAGACCACGTGACCAGAGAAGGGGCAAGAGGAAATACCGCCCACTGTCCCTGAGTTACCTCTCATGTCAGACCTATTGACTTTGCAGCATGAGACACAGGATTATGTACACAGAGAAAATTCTGGCTGATCACATTTTGTAGGGAAGCCCTCATGTTTTCTCTTCTCTGCCAACCTCTCCCTTGAAATGTAAATAGATAGGGCTGGAGACACACATAATGAGGCCCAAGGGTAAGGGACTTAAAATCCAACATCATGTTTTATTTGGCTGAATTTCTGCAAAAAAAAACCTAAACCCAAACACTAGATGAGGAATGATATAAAAAGAAATTAAACCCGTAGTTCACTGCATAGGAAAGCTCAGAGCTGCTGTAGAGAATCAAATTGATATGTAAACTAATGAATAAATAAGTACAGTGATGTATGCTTCCTACAAAAACCTCCTTCCACATCTGGTTTGAAAGCAGATTGCTGCCAACACCTGAGCAAAGCCTGCTTTGAGACTTTGTGCCACAAGTAGCAGTGAACTCAACGGTCAGTGGCCAGGGAAATTTTCAGCAGTCACTGCAGAGCATTTGTGAGCTTCATTTCTTTCCAACTAACTGCTCATCCAGCATTCTGCAGGACAACACGGCAACACTATGGCTAATACAGTCATTGCAAGTTAGCTACAGACCTCACCTGCTCAGGGAGGAAGGTAGGGTGAAAAAAGCTGGTTTTTAGGGAGAAGATCTCTAAGGCAGCAGCCAGTGGGCTGGTTCTTCTGATGTCCCAATATCTGAAGCACTACCTCATTTTATGTGGTAGGAGCCAAGTGAATGTACCTCTTTGCAACTTCATGTACTGGACTGGGGTTGCAATTCTGAGGATGTATCTGCTGAATGGCAGCAGAATGGTTGCAGTCACCAATGGAGAGTTATAACTAACTGCTTGGGAAAAGGATCAAAGCGAAATGTTTTTACATTATGTTTCCTTATGAAAATTGTTCCTCTTACACTTGGCACCACTTCTCTCTGGAGCATCCCTTTTGATGTTGCATGCAGCATCACACTAATAGGAGTGCAGATGGGCTTTCCTGCTAGTCAAGCTTGTCATTGACTAAACGGTATTTCAAGGTGTATAAAAAAGGCCATCCCCTCCCTTAAAACATCTGTGTGCATTTCTGTAGAAACCATTGCAGCTCCCAGGCCTCCTGGGCTGAGCAGTCCTACAGTGACCATTTCAGCTCCCTGAAGATGTCCTGGTCAGACAAGAACATACCAATAGACATTTGATTTCCATCAGTTTGCTGCAGTGCATTAATTCCACAGCACAACACCAGTCAGCTCCAGCTCTGCTCTGCCCTCCCCCCCCTTGACACTCTGCTCCCAGGCACGGGAGCCCATCTAACCGTACTCAGAGATGTCTTTTGGGCTCAGAGCAGCTGCCATCAAGGAAAGCATTGTTGCAAATCAGTGTGGTAGTACAGAAGCCCCTGCTTGTTAGGAAGAAAAGAAATCTGAAATAATCCATGTTTGACAAGAAGGAAACTCTCAGGAGCTATTTACACATTTCAGAGAAGGGCATGTGTGAACCTTTAATGCTGCTGTAATGGGGGCGGGGGGGCTGTGCACACAGCATTTGCAGAAGAAACACATAGTGAAGATCATGTCTTTGAATGTGTCACCCACTGGTCCTGAGCACCTGTTTTGAATTGTTCAGTCCCAACAACAAAATATCTGAGGACCTACTCAACTTTTACTTAACTTGGAGATGATAGGGGTATTGCTGCTATCTGCACCAGCCCTGGTAATGGGAGCCCAGCGTCACACCAGGAACAGGCCATTAAGCACAACCTTGGGTGCAGGGGAGTCTCGGGTGCCTCTAAAAACACAGAGCATATTTGGGGCTGTTCTGTGCTTCCCTGCACACCTGGATGGGCTCTGCACCCATGGGTGCTGCAGTGAAAGAGCAGGCAGCAAACATTGCACACCCAACTAGTGACTTCTGGGTGTGCTTATTTTGGAGAAGAGGAGGCTGAGGGAAGACCTCATTGCCCTCTACAACTACCTGAAAGGAGGTCTTAAGTGGGTGTCAGCCTTTCTCCCAAACGAATAATGACAGGACCAGAGGAAATGGTCTGAAGTCACAGCAAAGGTTAGATTAGATATTAGAACAAGTGGCCAGGCACTGGAACAGCCTGCCCAGGGAGGTGGTGGAGTCACCATCCCTGGTGGTGTTTAAGAAACATGTAGATGTGGCACTTGAGGGCACACCCTAAGTGGTCAAGACTTAGGCTCTCTTTGTGTGTGTATGGTTGGACTCAATGATCTCAGGGATCCTTTCCAGCCACGAAGATTTTGTGATTCCCCACACTAACTCATGTTAAAAGTGAAACATGTACTTTGCTGCATTGCTGGATGGGATTAACATTAAGGGGGAAGGGTGGGATGCTGCAGAGGGCTGAATGGCAATGATTTTCTCTGGAGCACTCGTGTGATTGTTCTGCCTTAGTGCTGGCTTCTTTAGAGTTGTTTGCAAAGACTTAAAGAGAAAGCTAGAAAATACAGACAGAGCAGCTACTCAGGAGAGGCTGCTGCAGTCAGGAGACTGTGAGTGTGCCCTACAGATTTACTTTGGTCCCCCTCCCTAGCAACGTAGTCCAGCAGTGATGTACAAGCAAAAACCTCTGCTGTTCTGTGTATTCTATTCATTGGTTTCCAGTTTCACACCAGAAACAGGCAGATGGTCTTCAGAATAATGAACTGTGTCTGTGTCCTTTGCATGGGAGTAGAGGACCTACCTGGTTTCTGGGGATGTTTTTCACCACCAAAACCACGTGGGTTAAGTTTGGCTCCAAGACAATCATAGTTACATCCCTTGGTGCATCAGCCCATTCTGCCAATTTAAAGATCAAGGTCGTTAAACAGTCCTGTGAGATGTTGCTGGGGTGACAGGTACTCATACCAAATTCAGTGCTGAATAGAACAGATGTGACTTTTCATATATCATTCTGGATCCTTTCAGTAGAGCACTATAAATGAGGTTATTAATTATATCGACAAGGAGAGTAACACCGGCTATTTTCCTTGGTGGTTCACGGTTTGCAGAACTAGAACAAATCCTCCGTGCTAGCAATCTCCAGTGGATTTGACCATGAGCTTAGAAGCCAGGAACACCTGCTTCTTTGAGCAGCTTTGATACAGGTTTATTGTGTGATGTCTAAAAAGTCCCTTGAAGTTTGTTTTTGGAAGGTACCGAGCAGTTGCTGCTGCTCAACACATCTGAAACCATCCCAGTCTAGCCTCTGTAAACCACAGCCAAAAGCTCCTTTGAGGTCACCAAATGAAAGGCATGTTATGAATGCAAAGTTTATTATACATCTACCGTGTAATGTCATGTGTACTCGTAATATAGTAAACACTGCAGATACTCCAAAGACAGAAAATCTTATCTGTAGTAAACACATTCTGAAGCTCCTCACTGAATTATTCTAAGCCTCTGATATCCCTCTACAGATTTTAGTTGAGTTTTGGCCCTTGAAGGTATTTGTAGACTGCTGCCATATTCCTTTACTGAATATCTGCCAGATCTGTCAGTCCCAGGCCCTTCTGCTACCGACACAGCAGATGCACTTAAAGTTACGAAGACCAGAGTAAGCAAAACTAAAGTGTTTAATCTATTATTAATCAGTCAGTTGCAGAAATGATAGGGCTCTGGGGGACCTCAGAAAGACATCAATATTTATGGCCTCGTTAGCAAATGCCACTTTTTCTTTTTTTTTTTTAAAAGAGACAGCAGGATTATGAAGGATGTTTATGTTTGGAGTCATTCCATAAAGAGGCAATGTCATGTTTTGGGATAGGAGGATTCAGAACAAGGTATTTAATATTTATCACAAAATATCAAGACTTATACTGTACTTCTGTCCTTCTTGATCTTGCCCTCAAGCTTTCACCTTCCCTAGAATCAATGACCTAAACTGAGGTCAGAGAGCTGTCACTCCAAGATATCATTGAGGAAATTTTAAAAATAAAAAGATAAAATCTCCTTAATTCCATTTGCTGAAATAAATTATATAAATCCCGTAAAAGAGAAGCAATGAAATATGATTTCAGTTCCAAAAAAGCTCCACCCATGACAGGCATTTTTTTTCTGGATTGAGACTAAACAACTCGTCCTGCAATGCTTGTTCCTCGCAGTGTTTTGTAGTTATTTCTTGAGTTTGCTCCTTGACGTTTTCTGCACTCACCTTAGTGATGCTGATTTTATATTACTAGTATCCCAGGTAGAAAACATTCTTAGTTTGGTTAGTTTTTGCCTTCATATACTCATGAGGTGTTCTTTTCTCCCACTGTGTTTTCATTTTGGAGTTTTTTTAAACTACTTTTCTTCTCTTAACTTTTTAATTAAATAATTTTAATGAATATTTTTTATATCCCCTTTATTTCTCCTTGCAGTTTCTGAATTTTTGCTAAACATCTCTTCACTCAAGTAGAATAATAATCTCTCTCATCTCAATATCAGTTCAATGCCACCATCATTGAAGCAACCTCTCAGTTGAACATTATTGTTTTCTGTTTCATGCAGGAGATGTTGAGGAAGAGAGCAGTGGAGCAGAAACTAAAATCCAGGGGGAGACTGAGAGGATAAACTAAATAAGTCAGAGAATAGCACTGTGAAAAACTGTGTAGCCCATGAAAGGAGCAAAGAGTAAAGAGAGTACATCTCAAAGGAAAGGAAAAGAGACCAGCCGCTAGCCAATGCAGAGTTGCCTTCAGGTCACTGATCTCATCACTTATCCCTTCTCACACTTGTACTTCCCTTCTTGTCCCTTGATCTGGTCGCTGGTTTTCCCTCTTTCATACTCAGCACAGTCCTTTCTAAATTGGAAAATGAGGTGTAGTGCACATTAATGCACCTTTTAATAAATGAGCAAACAGAAAACCCACCAACTTGGGCCTGAGTCCAGCAGCACAAAGCCATTAGGGATCAATGGAGGATCTCTCTCCATACAATTTGTGGCATTTCCAAATTGTTTTACAGACTCTGGCAGCTTTTCAAGAGCTCTCTACATCAGGCATTCCCCTTCTTTAATCTCTCTGTCCCGGGAGCCTGAAACTTTGTTCTCCTCATACATGTGAGACCTATAATTGCCATGGCTGGAGACTGGTCCATTGTGCTCTTTGTGTGCTAGGAAATGAGATGTGAAATCCTTCCGCTTCTGCTGTCAGCAAGGCTCGAGGATGCATTTAAAGGGCACTTCCTCCACCATATGAATGAGGCATCGTCCTCTCTCAGTTGGGTCTGAGCCTTTCCTAAGGGTGAGACCTCTCTGGAAAGGTGTGTATGGGTGATGGGTTGTCATGAGGTGCAGCTGAGCCAGACTCCAGAGATAGAGCTGCTTTTTCCAAACACAGGCTGAACTCACTGTTTGAATGGCTTATAGTCTTAGAGTTATGAATCTACACCTGTAGTGGAAAAGGAAAGGCTCAAATATGTTTTTTTCTGGGCTGAGCCCTGTGAAGTGTGTAGTATTTGCCCACTTCTAGATTGACTGGAAATGACCAAGCTGTACTTAAATAAAGCCAGGTCTGAAGCAGGAGCTGAAGAGTTCTGTGCTGCTGAGCTTGACCTGCAATACCATGTGTTTTATGCTTTGGAAACATCACCTGTGGCATTAATGATCCCACTTTTTACTTCTTTAGTTTAAAAGTACTTAGGACTTTCCTTAGTTTTTCTCCATCCTTTAATTTGATTTGGCTTTTTTGATTTTGTCCCAGGGTATTGTGCTCACTGCACTGCGCTGTGGCTCATGCCAATGCACCACTTCTCCCTCAACATTGTTTTTTTCCCCATTGCTGCACCCCAGACCATGGCAGATAATTACAGATTTCTGTCTAGAAGTGTTTGAAAGCTTGTTGGACGTTTTCTCATTCAGAATAGGTCTTTGTCATTAAGAAAATTTCCCCCCTCAAGGAAATAGTCATTTCAATAAATGTTTACTATCATTTTGCTATTGCAAATCTGAAATAAAAGGTAAACGTGGAGATTTTCTATGTATGCTCACACTTTTTGCCAGTTTACCACTTACCTCCCACCTACCATTTGGAAAACAGGAAAAAAAAACCAGCCTGTGTTGCCAATCTCCACCTATTTTCATATTTCTCTGTTTCCCCATCTTCTCTCCACAGAAAGAAAAGTACTGAAAATCTACAACTAAAGAAATAAAGTTCTTTTTATCAGTTTTCCTGACCAAAAGGAAACATAAGGCTACTTGAAACAGCACAAAACTAAACATTCTCATTTCATTTTGATATTTCCATCAGGAAAAAAACCCACAACAACTTGGATGCCTTTTTTGGATGTGACTTCTTAAAAGGAGAAACTAAGTTGGTAGCTCTGATTGTGAGGTTTTCCTTTTGTGTTCTCTTCAGAATTTCATAGTTATAAAAAAGATGAGACCGATTTGCAACTTAAAAAAAACTAGGTGAATTTCCTAAGTAAACAGTCTCCAAAGTCTGAAGGGGGGGGCGGCCCATCTTCCCACCCTCACTCCCTCTTTTCTCCTTTACTCCATCTGTTTCTAAGAGAATGACTGAAATTGCTCCTTTGCAGCTCTGCCAAGGGCTCTCCGGTCTCCTCCTTCTCCTGCAGCCCCCTCTGCCCGGGGGGGACCTGGTTGCCCTCACACTATCACTTGAATAAATGGCACCCACACTTTAATAAATGTCACTCTCTGTTTACAAAGATTTCAAGTTTTTTAAAAGTCATTGACTTCAGCGTAAGCAGAGTTTGCTCCATCCCATGGGGCAGAGCTCCACATTTGATAATGGGAGGTGTATAGAAACTTTCAACTGCCTTGTTTTTTTTCTACCCCTTTGAAAAGAGATTGTTTCATCTTTATGCAAATGGTAGAGACCTTTATATCTGCTGCATCTCTCTCACTGCTCAGGCAGCATCCCCTTCATCTGCCTTACTCAAGTACAGGGGAGGAAAGCACCAGGCTCGCTTGCTCCTGGGAGGATAATGGCTCATGCAGCAGTGCTTGCAGTCCACTAAATATTAATTTCCCTGTGTTTTTTTGTATCCTTATTACAGATATGTAATTCCTATCAGACATGTCAGGTGCTCAGTGTCTCTGGAGACAGCCGAACAGTGGAGGTGGGAGACTCCAGGAATGCAAATGTGTGCTGAGGAGATGCGAGTGTGGTTTCTGTGTGCTACAGTGAGCCAAAATAGATCCCTGGGTGCTGTGCCTGCACTTCTCATGCAGAGCAAGGGACAGCTCTCTGCTCCCTGTTGGGTCTCAGAGTGCCGTGAATGTTACAATCAAAAAGGCAAGGGCTGGGGTAGTTTTGTTGCAGTATCTGTTATCAAGTCAAGGAAGAGAACTGTGGAGGTGATAGGTGGATGTAAGGTCATTGTGTGACACACTCCAAGGCACAAAGGGACAGATTCCGTTTTCTTACTACCCTGCTGCAGTAGGGAGACAAAACCAAGGAACCAAGTGCTTTTGCATTGTTGTCCTCTTATGATAGAAACAGTGTGCAAAAGGGTGCGACTCCAAGCACGAACTGCACAGTGAGCTCAGGAAGGGACCTCAGGGTCACCAAAGCCAGGTTGTGCTCTCGGACATAAATGATGCTGTGGATGAAGCCAGCTCTGGGTTTGCTCCAGTGCTCCCTTTAGAGACACCCAAGCTTCTCTCCCACTGTTACAAATCTTTCTGTGGTTCACAGCCTGCATTTATTCATGACTAGTTTATTCTCACTTGTTCTCATGCCAATGTTGTCCTTTAGCATCAATAGCTCTTCTCTAGTGTTTACCCTCTGATGTTTTTATAGACAGCAACCCGTCTCCTCTCAGCCTGTGCTTCCCTGCACTAAACATGCCAGATCTTTTAAATCTCTCCTCCTGAGACAAGCTCTCAATTTTCCAGGACAGTTACCCAAATATCCCAGGTTTTACTCCCAAACACCTCATCTACATTGGTTTATCTCGCTTTAAAAAAAGGCTGCTTTTACTGCAGGTTCACATGCACGCGGCAGACTTAGTGGAAAATACGTGCTTCGAGAAGGGCGATAATAACGTGTGCGACACAAAACAGTTCCTGTGCATGTGAAGCACGCTGTGGGATGCTGCATGTGGCTGTGCATGCCTGTGGAGGGATGCTGTCAGCAGGATCGTGTGTGCGAGACTCTGAAAAGGATTACTCAGTGTGCGAGGGGGCGTTGTAAGAAGGATTTTGAGGTGCGTGACACTGAGAAGGATTAGTTTCTGTGTAAAAAAGTGTGAGTGTGTAGAAGAGAGGGAAGATAAGCAGGTGGCCGTGCAGGGCATGGGGAGAGAGATTAGTCCATGCGTCTGCGAGCGGGATGATAAGGAGGGCTGTGTGAGAGAACGCTGCTGTAAAAAAAAATGGGATTTATGCAATTTAGCTAATGGAAAGAGTGTGTGTGTGTGCATGTGTGTGCATGCATCTGGGTGGGTTGTGGTAAGGAGATTTGGGAGGTGTGTGGCAGAAGGGATTTGGACACACCGGGAGGGCTCCTTCCATGGGTGTGCCTGGCTGTGACCGCAGAACCCCAATGTTATTCACGGACAACCATGTGTAGGAACATGTAAAGGGCTCCTGTGCCCACGGGGTCACAGAAAAAGCCTGTGGGTAGGAAGGATTATGGAGCCCCACATAGAGACCCGCTCATGGGGCAGGTGGCAAAGCAGGGATGAAGCTGTAGTACGGTAAGAGGCATGGCCATACCTCTGGGAACAGGGGAAGGGTGAGGACATGGGTGGCAGTGGGGAGGAGAGGGCTGACTGCTTGGATGCACTGTGACATGAGGAGAAACGTCACCCTGTGAGCAGGGTAGGACAAAGGGCATGTGCTGTGCTGAGAAGAGGTTGTCCAGGTGTGGGGTAAACGCAGTTTAAGTGTACCTTTATCAGGAGAGCTGGCTCTGGAAGAGGCTAAGCTTCCCACCCATGGCTAGGCATGAAGGCTGGCATCATTTCCATTTACCCCATGTTCTCCACCTCTCACCTCAGATTTATCCCTGCTCCTCCGGTCAGCTGCCAGCACAACACCTCTTCTAGGTTGAAAGGAGACCAGCAGCAGTCTTAATGCAATTTATGATCCAGAGAATGGGTGGAGGGTTGATTGCATCCCAACGCTTATGTTTTAACATTCTGATGTAATATGAAAATTTTTCCCACCTTTTGGTTTTCCATGGGAAAATTGGGGTGTTTTATCAAAATCAACAACTTTGTACTTTTGATCCAACTTCAGTTTTCATTCAGAAGGGGCAAAAAAGCTGTTGAAAAAGTTCAGCTAGCTTTATTGTCTGCAGTATGTCTGAATTGGATCTGTTCCATCAGCATTAGTTTCATCTCAAAAGTAAAGCCTACTGAACCTTTTATGACAAAACGAACTAAAATAGCAGGGGTGTCTAGGATAGCTTTTCTTCAACATTTGATCTTTTGCTTGTCCAGTAGACCATTTGAATGTTTGACTTCTGTTTAATGAAAGATCATCAAAAGCCTGGTCAGTTGCTTTGTAGCTTTCAGTAATGTATTATTTTTTAAGAAAGCAGCTACAACCCAAGCAGCTGCAGTCTGAGATTCCCCTTGGTGCAAGGTTATGCACAAATATAATGTCTCATGGCTAGAAAATAAAGTAGGAGGCTTCCAACCAGAAGTGAAGAGCCTTTATTAGTAGTGAAGAAAATTGCCTGGAGAAGCTAGATCCTTAAATATAAAGATTGTTCATAAAATGGGGTCTTTATAACTCTCTTAAAGATACTGTGCTTTTCAACAAAAGACATTTCAGTGTGATGCAGGAATAAGCCAAGTCCTGCAAGTTCTATGGCAAAGGATGGCCAACTTCCCCTCCTACGTCTTCATTTGACTGAGACCCACAGTGCATATTGCACACATCTGGCAGAGCCAACAGGGATAATGACCTCCCTTTGATCTGTTGAGGACTGGAGATACGATGGACTTGCAATGGGGCCCACAGAGGTGCCATCCCTGCCCCACAGAGAGGGATGAGAGGGATTTGCTCAGCTCAGAAACCACTGCCCAGCGCTTCTGCTCAAGAGCAACCAGCTGGGCACCGAGCTCTGCTGGAAGTCAAGCATGGCCATCATGATTAGATAGCTCTTCTGGTAACCAAAAGCTAACAAATTGTGAAATTATCCAGAGAGCACCAAACAAAAGGCATTTAGGGGAGGGGTGTATGGTTTTGTTCTGGGAAGGTGTCCAGTCTTTCAGGCAAGAGGTCTGGTTGTCCTTCCTTTTAGAAACCTTTAGCCTAGCATGAATCAGCAGGGGCATGAGGTTGAGCTGTGAGAGGAATGCAATGGGTTTAGAGTTGAAGTGAGGACGTGAGTTCCATTTCGAAGTGCCCACTCAACAGCTGGTCACAAAATCCTTGAGCTTTGGATGAGGTGCCAAATCTGTGTGTGCCAGGAGAGGAGGTGCATCACGCCCATTGCAGGGCTGCCTTGTGCTGCTGTCAGCACGTTCCCTCCAACAAAAGGATGGATGAGAAGAGCAAATAGGGACAGGGAGTGCCCTGTGGAGCCATCACCATCCACCAGGGGAGTGCATTTCACTGATGAATTGTGAGCAACCGCTGGAAAAACATTACGATGGGCCCATTCTTCAGATTGTCCCTTGACAAAGAAGGACTTTTGAGGGCACTCGGGTCCCTCCCCAATATTTCTCCCCCACCTTTCTGGAAACATTTAGCACATTTTTCTCCCCCACCTTCTAGAAACAGGCACCTGGCCCTTTGATTTCTGAGTACTCCTGCACTTAGCCCTCCTTCATATTATTTTTCATACTTGTTTTTCTCTTTTAAAGGTCAAATTGATCATTAAATTAAATCAGCCATTCCCCCACCAATGAACCTCAAGCTTGCATCTCCTTTCCCCTGCTCCCTTTCTTTCTCCCATCTTTCACATCTGCTCAGTATTCAGCTATTTCTCATATGTTTACTTTGAAGGATTTTCCAATAAGGGTGTCAGGAGAAATTTCTTAAGGGTCTTTTATCACAAATTCCTTTTGATTTTATGCCTGAGGACACTGCCGAGAAGGACCTTGGCGACCTATGCTCAAACAAATGTGAAGCAAATACACTTTACAAGCAAGTCACAGTTGACTGCACACACAGATCAGGTCCTGTGTCCCTGCAGCCTCATTTAGAAAACATGTTGTGTTGCCCAGATGACAAAATTAGGCCATACTTAGACCCACTGTAATTCTGTTGGCCCTGATGTAGTTAGCAGGGAGACTATAACATAGACAGCTTTTCTATATTGAAATAAAATGTCTTACGCTCTTACTTATATAGCATAGGTTATTCTTTCTAACCAGGCAGTAAGTGGATGATTTCTCATTACGCTAGTACTTCTATGGGAGATTTAAGAACGAAGTTCACAGGATGATGCCAGTGTATTATAGCTGCACATTTAGTACTGTGCAATCAGGTTGGTGCCAAGGTCATGTTCACAGAGGACCTCTGTCAACCAAAGCTGCCCTACCTCACATACCAGTTCTTCCAGTCTAGACCTCCTCCACACACTAGGAAAGCATCAGACCTTAAGAGTGCACTGATAAAAGCTGTCACAGGAGATATTCTTCCAGCATACATGAGTTAAGGCCCAGTTTTCAAAGGCTGCACACACCGTATGGCTTCCTTATGTGCCTAGATCCCAAATCACCTTTGAGCATTTCAATATCTTTTCTGTAAAGAGACATGGTAGTCAACTAAATGATTTGAGCATGTTTGGAAGTGCTACCAAGGCTCTCAACTGACACCACTCTACTGTCAGGACTAGCTGTGCAGAGGAATGATGACGACACATGCTTAGGAAATATGACTGCAGATGTTCACTGCCATGTTAAACATAGGCAGCCAAAAGTAATTTCCCTCACAGGGAAATTAATCTTTTCTCTAACGTGAAGGTCAGGAACTCAAAATGAAGGCTACATACTCCTCTCTGCCACATTCAGCACCTAAAGTGCGTTCCAATACAGAAAGAAGAAAATCACAGCCCTCACTGGTTTAAAAAAGACAATCCCAGAAGTGTAAATCACAGACTTTTATATTGCCTCCTGGGGGGCTGCGTGTGCGTACCAAAAGACAGAGGAATCTGCCAAAGAAACATTTCCTTTTGCCTTGCTTCTTCCAGAAGAAGTCTTTACTGTGGTTTTACCCACTGGTGGCAGCAGCCTCTGTCCTGGAAACCTTCTCTTGTAGATAGCAGTTCTACCTGTCTTTCCCCTTGGAGGCTTCTGGAATAAATGGTACCTTAATTAAGTTAATGATTCCTTTAGCCATCCATGTGTTCACCTCAGGTGTACTGTTAGAGTCCATTACACAGTGTAGTTTCCCCAGTTTTCTGTGTGGGAAGCAAATCTAACACCTAACGTGTGAAGTTCTCCATGGCTCGGTTTCCACTGCTTGAAACCCTGGTGCTCCTGCTGTCCCTCTGTTCAAGGGCTGCCTGATCATGGGGCTGCCAGCAACTCTGATTTTGTGGACAAATGTATTTCATAAGAGGCATCTCTTTGCAGCGTCAACAGAAAGCGTGAACAATGTCTGGTGAATACTGAAAGAGTCTTTCTGATGCATTGAGAAGTGGTACAAATAAGCATCCTCCAGTCTGTTGCTGCTTTTCTGTCTAAATAATATTTTACAGGTAAAGTTTCTGCTGAGAAGCAGTGTGGTTTTCTCAGCAGCTGCCTAAATCATGTCATAGTCTTTGGTTTACACTGAGTAACTGCTTGAGACAGAAACTGCATCTGTATCTGTATGTGCAGTGTCATTGCTCCCAAATGATGAAAGACTCCAGGTTTCTAACAACTTCCCTTCCTGTGCTCTGGCTGGCCTCCCCTCAATTTGCATTTATGCAGAGTGTTTTACATGATCTCTCTTGCTCTTTGCAGTTCACTAGAGAGCCTCTTTCTTCAGGAGCTTGAAAACTTTCTCGGAACGGAAATCATAGAGAAGGTTCTATTTGTATGTAACTAAGTATGTCAAGCAAGAGAACTCAGTGTTTTCTTAGTACTAAGGATGTTCCTCCATTCTCTTAAGACACACATCCCATTTTTCCCATTTTCTCAGTCCCACTGGCAGTGCAGGCTGTTCAAGATAACTGAGATGCTCCTGGTATCTTCACTGGCCTCCATGTAGAGAATATGACCTAGCATTTTCCACTAACAGAAATCTTTCCTGGGAACACGTGAAACCCTGCAAGTGAAATACCTAGTAGAAAAGCCTTTCCTGAAGTTTGTTTCTCTAGAAGATGTTATTATGATGCTTTGTGTCTGAGCATTTGATGCCAACTGCCATGAACATTAATGGAATTTGCTGCCCAAGGGTGTTTTAAACAAAAGGCATACATTCAAGGTAACTATATAAATCTAGTGATATGCTGAGCAGCTTCTCCCCCCTCTTTGTCCTTTCCTCAGTCCTGTGAGGTTCATTTCCTCATGGGACCAGCTTGTTATGGGAGGTGATTTTTATGGATCTAAGTGCTGGTTCAGAAGTCTGTGGCTGCAAAAGTCTCTGTCATGCTGGTAGAATGATGCAGATTTTAACCAAGATATTTTAGTAAAATCTTGGATTCCACTGTGTTTTCGGTGAAGGTCTTTCTATGCAGCCAGCTCCCTGGTTGATATTTGGTGTTTTGGATCACATTCACACAAGTGTTCCAGGCCTATCTATCCACAGGTTTGTTGGAGCAGCAGGGCAGAGAGTGGGTTTCCCCCAGCTCCCTCATCCCCACTGATGCCTTCGCCTCCTGCAAGAGGGAAGCTGCCCTCTACAGTTGCTTGCAACCCCAGTTTAACAAGTATCACCTCTCTGTAGAAGATCCATCTGGGTGCTCTAGCTAGATGCATTTCATGTAAACTGTTTGTTCCACCACCCACAATGAGCTATTCGCACAGAAGTTTCACCAGAGACCATAAAATTGCAAACCATAGGTCCAGATCTCGCCATCTGTCACAGTTCTGCATTCCTGCTCCCCAGACAACACAGTCACCCACCGAGTTTATAAGATCCCAAGCTCAAACTTGTTTGTTTGGGATTTTTCAAAAAACCTGATGCTCAGAGGCACTGCAGAAATAAAAATGTGGTAGCTATTATCATTTATTGCCCTCGCGATGCAGACAGGATTAAAGCTGTTCTAATGACAGGGAAGAAATGGTAATATTCCCCCTGACATTAAATAGGCCTGAAGAAAGCTATGAGCACAATGGAACCGGAACATTAATGTGGAAAGGAAAAATAAAAACCCTACAAGAAATTACTATAGCAAAGGACCACCAAGGGAGGCACTTAAGCCCACAAAAGCCAGCACTCTCAGATGTCAAAGGATCTTGTCATTCTGCACCTAACTCAGCCCTTGCTGAGGTGTTAAATGGGGTTCCAAACCCATTCCTGCTTTCAGAGACCTTTGGTGAATACAATATACAACAGGTACACAAAGGGATTGTGCTGCAGAGGCTTAGACCTTGCGTGCTGAGTGTAGTTTGTTGGGCTTGTATCTTTGCTGCTCCCCTTTCCAGAAGATTCTAATGGCTCCAGTGACTGCAGAAAGGTGGCACTTTTGGAGCAGCAATGGCACATGTAGGTTTTGGAGCATCTGCCTTGCTAGTTCAGCAGATACCTGTAAGGTAGACTTGAAAATACATAGAAAATGCCAATGTCTATATATAACAGGTCAGACAGCTGGTGGGTTTAAGTACTGCTTCCCACTTCAGGTCCCCAAGGACAAGGTGCTCTTTAATTTATGCAAGAGGTTTTGTTTGATGAAGAATGCTTTGTCCTGAATAAGGGCAAGTTCTTCTTTCTTTGCCCAGACCCATGAGACTGTACTCCTGTGCAGAGGTGAGCTTGGTGCCGTTTTCCCCACAAAATGTACCCTGTGCTTTTTGTCTGCTGCCTTTTACTTTTAAATGAGCAGGGAATGAACTAATGTCAGAAAGGCCAACAGTAGTTTACCATGAGAGGGAAACATCCTCTGTGCCCTCTGACAGCCTGCATCAGCCAGCTTCCCTCCTGGGTGGGGGATATTTTAAGGCAGAGCACATCATCACTACTGAAGAGATCCATTAGGTCACGGAAAATTCTCCCAGCTCTCCATTTAGTTCCCTCCTTATCCTTTGTTTTACTTTCTGCTGTGAGCCAGCTATATCGTTCCTCTCCTCTCTGCTGGGAAGGTAATTCTCTACTCCAAGGAGGCTATTCGGTGGTTTTCTTTATTGCTATTTAACATGTATATATTATAGTACCTCACAGAGGCCTCGTAGAGCTGTGCCAGGCATCCTACAAACACACGCAGATTGACGGTTGCATCTGTAATGGGTACCCATGTGTGGGGAATAACAGGATAAGCATATTTCTGAGCCAATTACGATTAATAATAATACCCACACATCCTACGTAGGTGTATGGGATATGGCATATCCCTATGTTTCCTTGAAGGCAACACACCCTGGAAATTTAAAAAGGGGGTTGTTTGGGGGATTTTTTTGTTAATTTAAAAAATCACTATCAGGATAGGGAGTCAGTATTTAAGGAACAATAAAAGTCTCTTTCATATGCATCTAAAGCAGGGACTAAAATCTGGGCACACCAGGACCCTGCCCAAATGGACTCTAGAGTTTAACACCCAATTTGCTTGGTTGCAGCTGACTATGTCAGCTGAAAAGCATCAGGGGTCATCACCAAGAAACCCAGTGCTTGCCCCTCAGTATAAATATATGCCCAGGAGGTGTTTGGGAGCATTGTTGCAGAGGGTGTGCATGCATGTGTGTGTTTTGTCAGGTTCTTTGGCTGCTTTGAGTAGAAAAAGGTGGAGTGTTAATAAATAAAGTTGTTAACTTGCCTTTTGTTATCAAGAAAGCCTTAAAATTATTTGTGTTAGTTCAGTGGCATGCTAGGATAAAGTGTTCTGCACCACAGCACAAAACAATTAAAAGCTGGGAATTTAGAAGCAGAAGTGGGGGAAAAAATAGAGACAGGAAGAAAAGAGAAGGGATTATAGGTGCTCACCTCTGGCTGCATGCAGCAAAACAAGCTCAGGGCATGAGACCACACCATCACTGACGTGGGAGCGTTGGTGTGTAGTTAGTTGTCCAGGTGCTGTGATCTGAATTGCTGTGTGTGACTTGTCATCCTCAAACAGGCATATTCTTTCAGTACGTGCCATGTATCTTGCTAGAGAAAGCGGAATGCTTGGGAAGGGAAATGTTTAAAGCTACCATGAGAACCGTTAGAAGCAGAAAGGAAAGCTTTGTATGCAGGTCAGACCTCAGCACTTCCCAGTTGCTGAGATCCCAAAGCAAGCACAGAAAATACCATGTGTAGACCCAGTTCTGAGGAGGTCTGCTGGGCCACCCGGTCTCCTGCTGTCACTGGTCACTAGATGAGACCTTTCTATTCAGATCAGCTCTCAAAATATTGACTATGCATCTTGCTGATTTCTGCATGGAAGTAATCATTTTGAAAGTTATTCTATTCTTCAGTTGCCTGCCAAATCACAAAAGTTCATCCTGATCCTGTAATTTTCAGTTGCCTGTAAGGCTGTAATCTTGTAGATTACAAATGGCCAAGACCTCACAACGTCGGATTGTGATGGAAAATTAAAAGGTATTGAGCTGATGGGGCAGGGAAAGAGGCTGCAGTTAAAAACAAGGCTTGATTTCTACCTTCATTACAATCCTGGAAGGAAGAGTATATGTATCATAACTGAACACCATGCCCGGAGCAGACTTCAGGGAGGGGTTAGCAGAGATATTATTATAAGAAGGAAGTAATCCTAAAAAAATAACACCCAGGAGCAGTACAGCTGGGAAAATTTACCAAAATACCGTTCTCCCAATTGAAGGCAACGAGGCGAGTCTCAGGAATGCCACAGGGAACACATCAGAGACGGAAACATCAGTTTGGCTTCTAAACTGGCACATCTGCAAAAGCACAGCCTAGAGAAAATTTGGGAATATCTATGCAGATGCTATATGAAGCAGGGGGACATGGGACCAAAATTACAATTATTGGGATAAAGAAAGGAGTTGTTGAGGTAGATGTTAACACATTCCTTCCCCAATAGAGGCAACATTATGTCCTGGTTTGGGTTTCAGGACAAGCACCTACAAAACCCTCATTGAACATGAGGCTTGCACTGAAGACAGTCACAGGCTTTAAAGTCTAGAAAAACTTCCATGAACACATATAATGTATTAGGGAAAGAAAAGAAGCTATTGAAGACAAAATGCATTTCACCTGCAGTGAGCTCCTCTTTATGTGATACATTTGCTTTTTGCTACTTCTTTTCTTCCCCCCTCCCACCACTCACTCCTCTCTTTTTACTCTGTTTTAATAATTCAGCTCTTACAGCCCAGAATTAAATGTTGTGCTGACCTAAGAGCAGTTTGCTGTGTGCCGTATTAACATGCTGTCGGCTCGGTGCTTTTTTCTTTTCCTTCGTTGTTGTTCATGCTCCCCAGCAGAAAGCTACACCGTGATATTGTACTTAGCTTTTTCCTGGAGTAGCACTATCTGCGGAAGGACCAATATAATACAAAAGGCCATCTAATAAAACAGCAAAAGTGAAATTGGTTCAACCCTCATCTCTTTCCTCCTTTTATAATATCGCTGTCACTTTTTCATTTGTAGTAATCTTGCTTTAATATTTATGACTCTGCTTCAGACATGGAGAGTTCAACAAGGACAGATTTTGGGTTTTCTATTTTACTGCAGGAGGCGAGGTGCGAGCAGGGATAGCTGGTCTTCCAGAGTCCATGGGACCCACAGCAACATCCATCTGTGGCTGAGAGCCCTGTGAGGCATCGCCCCCTCTTTCTAGGGAAGCTGTAGGGGGGAGCTCGAGGTGAAGGTTGTGAGCAGGAGACAGTAGCTGGTTTTGAAGACCTTCTGCTGCTCCAAGGCAACCCAGCATGGCCAGCATTTTCCATTTGCTTCCTTCTAGACACAGCATAAGGCTGAACTGAGCAGCAGCCCTGCTGCTAGCACAGGCTCGCTGACAGTTCTGGACCATGTGTTAACATCAAACTGCTCAAAAGCCATGCAAGGCTCAGGAGCCACCATCCAGTGGGCCATCCATGGGCTCCAGGAGGAGGAGATACATTTTCATCAATGAAATATGATGATTTTTAATGACATGGTGTGCCATGAAAGGATCACAGAAGACTCTGTCCCAGCTGGGTTTGTTTGCATGTCGGAAAAGAGAATTTCTTTTAAAAGGGTCACATTTAAAAAAAAAAAAAAAAAAAGGAAGACAAATCCTCCTTTAAACCTGAAATATGCAGAATTGTTTCCAGGCATCAAAGCCCTTCTGCATGTCTTTTCTGCTTTAAAAAAAGCTATGAAAGCAGGAAGTGCTGTGGAAAAGCTGTGGCTCTGGTATAGGACACTGGAGGGATAAAGGCAGTAGACAACAAGAAAATTACACAGCTTGAGAACGTGGCATCAGCACTTCTAGTTCAGAATATGCTCTTATTTTAGGTCTCTAGGAGCATGGAGCAGGAGACCTGAGGGACTGGAACAGATGGGGCTCAGAGAAAGGCAGTCGCTATCTTCCACCTCACAAGCCAAGATCCAAGTCATGATTAGATAAACCTGAAACAGAGATGGCACTGGACCTGTTTCCCTTTACACATAATATGATCTCTTAGCCACGGGACCCTCATTACCCAACCTCTCCCTGTTAGAATAATAACCTAATTCTAACCATAGAAAGGCTTTTGCAAAGTCTAAACACTGCTTAAGATGGGCATCACATGCTTTCCAGTGGCACCTCTGTTCTCTTTCCATGGGCTAGCCATCATTTGAAGGCTATGCAGAAAATACAGCTGTCAAATGATATTTTATTTAAGGGAACATTCAAGTTTGTAAACCCAGAAGTCCCTGGTCTCAGCTGATACATTCCCATGTCTACCCTAGGTTCTTATCCAAGACCTCTTAAAAGATGTTCATAATATCAGTGTTCCATATACTGAATTTGCACCTAACTACTGTTAAAAGTGTGACTGTTACTCAGAAATAGTTTGGATATTGACTTGAATCCCTTCAATATACTTAATTCTTCATTTTATATGATTCAACAAAATCTTAGCAATCCTCAAAGTAACAACATGTTTAAAAGCAAGCAAAGCAAACGGGGAAAGTCTTGGCAAACATCTTGTTTTTTCTCCTTTTCTTTTTTCAACACATTCAGTGACCCCATTAAGACCTTTGATATTTGAATTTTCTCTTCCATTTTGAACACGGGATAAGAAGTACATTTGAAGACTCTAGCAGAAAAAGAGATTTCAAGATGTGAAGTACAGAAGCAGAAGAGTTATGATTTTCAACTGGTCCCTTTGACAGAGAGGTTAAAGTCAACTTCCCATGGCCGTATCTTCCACCACCATGATTATAATTCAGAAGTGCACTTAAACAACAGAGAATCCATGTTGTTAATGTTTGTTGATAAAAGTACCATTCTATTTCCATTTCCTTAAACTCAGCAGCATGCAAGAAAGAGATATCCAAAATCCAATTTGATCTCAAGGGAAACATCATTTGTCAGCCAGGCAGACTAAGACTTATTTGTCAGGCAGGCGAACCTAACTAAAAAAATTTGAATCTAGCAGCATAAACAGTTATCAGCAGATCTCAGTCATAGATTATTGTTGAAATATGAGGGAAGAAAAGCAGATCTTGGTGTAAAAATCAACACTGCTTTCCAGCTTCCAAGACGGTCAGAGTCTCAGTGCAGGAAAATGATGGAAGGAAGCACACTCCCGTGACTTTTCTGTATTTGAAAGAGAAACATATATTTCTTGTGATATCACATCAGCCTCATTTGCAGTTGATCAAATATATGGGACGTATCTGCTGTCAGCTAAATACATGCGTGGAGCGATGGGGGAGTTTAGAATCTGTTTGGCTTTCCCCTGCTAGAAAAATCTGTGGGAACATGCTGTCGTTGGGATGTGCTGAAGAGATGCACTCTGGCACCTACGCCACACTGGAGAACTGCGAGGACAAACATTTGGGAGGAAAGCTGAGCTGATCCTAATTGAAGCAGACATCAAAATTCCACCAGCTTCACCAACCTGATGTCAGGTTCTCCATCACCGTGTGAGGGTTGCCTTTAGACACGGCACACTAAAAATAAATTATCCTCTTTCCCACATGTGCACACATATACTCTAAGTGAGCAAAGAAAAGTATGTGGTCAATAACTATGTTTTATTGCAACTGAGGGGTTTGGTTCTGTGCCCCCGACAGGTTTGGGCAGATAAAGGATGTGCCACACTGATATTTGGGCTGCAGGCTGTGCAGGAACAAGTCTTTAACAGCTTACAGAGGACAACAGACTGGGCTGACTATTACAATCGAAGTCTGAACAGACACATTTTGCAATTTTTAAAAGGCAGATGCTAATTTTGTTTCTAGCATAAGTGCTCTGTGTGCTGAACTGGGCGATTTTAAATATTTCTTCTTATTTTGGAACCTATATTTCCAAATTGCCCTCTTCTTTCCCTACCTGCTTGGACTGTGTTTGTTTGCTCAAAATCCTCACAACATCTGCAGCTCAGCACTGTAGGAATGGCTTTCCTAGAGAGGGTGTGGTGTCTTCCCTCCTGGATGCTCCTCAGATACAACATCCTCCAGGGTTGGGAAGGGCTCTGAGATGTGGCGGGAACCATCTGGGGTTTTTGTCTCCTTCTGCAACAGAGAACATGAGTTGTTTGTGGGGAACATCTGGGAATATTTTGTTTACTCAGTTTTTTTTACTGCTCTTGTGGCTTTGGGTATTAGCAATGGCTCTGCTACTTCTGTTGTCTGACAGAGGCACGTGGCAGTTGAGTCTCTTGAGAGTCAACTAAACCATATAGTTGGCTCCCTCCAGGGGTAGCTGGGTGAAACTTAATGGTCCATGAGATACAGAAAGTCAGTAGAGATGATCTAATGTCCCCTTCTAGTCTTAAACTCAGTGAAATGGTGAAAATTCTGCTTCTAAAGGAAATGGCAGATGAGCAGTTGTTACAATCTCCTACCAGGCTCCTTCTCCAGCTGTGTCCATAGGGAGCAATTGCCTTTTTGCAGTCGTGTTTGCAGATTCTCAGCAGAATTGCACCGCTTTCACTGCAGGAGACCAAATCCTCATTCCCATCCTTCTGTACAGCCCATTTTCTCGTTCTCCTCCCTCAAACGCAGAGACTGTTTCAGCCACTCTTTTTGGTGGCAAAGAGAACCTTTTTGGTTTCCCTTCTGCTTTTACCAAATTCCATGTGAGATTTCTATTATATCTGAGATCTGCCTTCCACGTGGGTCAAACCTCCAGTTCCAAAATATCCCTGGCCCTCTTGAGTTCAGAAGTCAGTCTTGTGCATCTACTCTCTCTGTGATATTTGGCCAAAAATTAAGTCTCACAGGAATTTTTATAGACTCAGAACAACTCTTTTGCTTCTCTCTTCTGCAGAGAAAATGTGCAATTTAAAGTTGTGTGCATGGGTTTTTCTTTTTGCAAAGGTGGTCAGCACTGCCTGTCTTCAGTTGCTGGGTAGGTGTCCTATGCTGCATGTATTTTCAATAAAATCAGTGTTTTCTCTCTTAGATTTAAATGCTTTACCTTGGATATTTCCATAGGAAAAGCGAAACTTGAGAGAAATTGCTGGACTAGAAATCCTAGAGTCCGGGGATCTCAAACATGAGTGAAGCATGGTTGAGTGTGCTTTTTCCTCATCTGAATTCCAGATCCATACCAGTTCCACGACGGCAACCTTTCCACAAAGGGAGAGGGGAGGCCTGCTGCTGCTTACTCTACCACCTCAGTCACTTTTTAACTAGGTAGCAGGAATCTTACGAAGCTATTTTGATTTTTACTGTAAGTTAGAAGTGTTTTTAGAACAGTTTGAGGTGCTCTCGCCTCACCTGGCTGCAACAGACACCGTGGACCTGTGTCCAAAGTGCAGCTGGTTGTTGCTGGGTTATCTTTCCAGTGTGACCAGGTGACAATCAAATTAAAGCCTCTGCTTTTACCTTTGGTTTTGGTTTTGGTTTGGTTTGGTTTGTTGGTTTTTTTTGTTTGTTTGTTTGGTTGGTTGGTTGGTTTTTTTGTTGTTTTTTGGTTGTTTTGCTTTTTTTTTGTGGAATGGCACTAGGGAGCCTCAGTGAGAGATCTTGTGCCTGGAGAAGGAAGGATATGGGAAGTGCTTGGTGCAGGACACACTGGGAATGCCCCTGCCAAAAGGCCCAACACAATTAATTATACAAGAGTGACCAGCATGAATATGGTAGTAGTTGCCATGGTTATCAACCATTATGAACTAGATTTTCTCAGGGCTTGTTTAGAGGAAAACTTTTCTGTAATCAATTTTAAGTTCATTGTAAGATAGTAGCAGAGTTACAGCCCAGAACAGATACATTCTCTGTCCTTCTTTTCCTTTGTGCAGCCCAAAGGTCAAAAATAGCACATGCAAACTGTCACAAATCTCTGCATTTACATCCAAGTGAACGCTCTTCACCCATGCTCAGCTCCTTGGACAGGCCAACATTTGCGCTCCTGCATTTCACCCCATTTCCCGTCTGTGGAAATGAGCTTCGGAGGCTGAACTATCCGAATTCACCTGCTCGAGCTAATTAGCAGATTGACTGCAAGTCTCTGGCGTAGGAAAAGCCAGTCTGTGGTCACCCAGCAGGTAGCTGCGACACACAAGCCTTGAGAAGTGTGATGATCATGGGCAATTGTCCAGCAGAGCTCAACTTGTTAGGCCTTCCATTCCAGCACGATCTTTATCCCTTTTATGCTTTGTAATCTTTGTAGAAAGCATCAGTCATAGGTTAGTGACTGCTGAGGAACTCATAAGCTTCCTCCCCTCTGGAAGAACAAAGAGGGTTTAAAATACTTGTTTTTTCTAGTTAAGGTTTACACTTCTTAATAGCATGTTATTAGGAAGTTGCAGAGCAATCAAATGAGAGTACAATTGTTAATAAATTTGCTTAATAAAACAATCAAAGCAAATATAAAGAAATTCCAACTATCTCAGTGTATTAAATGGCAAGTAACTTCTTTTAAGTTTTGCTGGGTAAAGTCATTTGGAACACCTGTATTTTAAAATAGTCTTGAAATTTAAATTCCTTTCCTGCCACTGCTTTTACATTATGCCAAGTTCAGTCCCAGGAAGGTGGCTGCAGTTCTCACTCTTTCCATTTTTCCAGATTAATCGACACATCAGTTTCTTTGTTGTTCTTTGAGTGGTAGCCCTCAGCCAGTCTTTTCTTTTTTCCAGATTATCTGCTTTGTCCATGGCTCCTCTTAGTCTGAAAGTACACAGTGAGCTAGGGTTCTTTCCAGATTTACTAATGATAAAGACTGTTCGTTCTCCCAGTTGTCTTTGGTGCAATCTGTTTCAAACGCTGGGATTGATGAGTGTCTCAGAACAGTGTAGGAGGGCTGCCTGAGCGTGACAGAGCCACAGAGTTAAAAAAAAAAATATCTCAAAAATAATAGGTTCATTTCAAATAGAAAATAAAATTCAAGGAAGCCATGGCTTGCCTAACACAAAACAAAGCAAGCCAGCTAAATTTATTGTCTGGATTTTTAATTGTGCTGGATTGTTCAGCTGCCCCGAGAACGTCACTTTAATCATTCGGTGAGTCTGAAGCCCGGGTCTCTAGAGATCATGTTCTGATCTCTCACATATGGTATATCGCACTGTTCATTAGACCCACTGGTCCGGTCACATGGAAATGATGTTCAGACTATTTCTATCTGTGTCTGCTACTTTTCTTCCTGAATGTGTCGGTCTCATGATGAGGGCAGTGACTCCAGCTGATACAGACACAATTGCTGATTGCAAAGAGAGGCACTGCCGTGAAAATAGAGAGAAGTTTATTTCCGTCACGGTTCAGACTTCGTGAGCAGAAATTTTGTCCCACAGAAATACGAATTCCCTTGAGAGAGGAGAGTGCTGAGGTATGTGAGACCACAGACAGAATGGCAAAGAGAGGATGAGTGACCTTGGGAGCAAACTGCTGAGGGTGGGATGATCAAAACCTGGAGTCAACTCCAAGAGGAAGGAAAAAATCTCACCAGTGGCATGAGTTTCAGTTCTCAGCTCTCAACACTCTGCATCATTTCAAAAATCTGGCTTCATTTTAATGT
The DNA here is from genome assembly GCA_013398155.1 of Pedionomus torquatus. NCBI lineage: Eukaryota > Metazoa > Chordata > Aves > Charadriiformes > Pedionomidae > Pedionomus > Pedionomus torquatus. The sequence goes on from VZRU01013352.1 coordinate 160,423, forward strand.
CGAGATGAAGCAGGGACTTGCTTTGCAGGGTGGGCAGCAGGATTTCTTGGTTTTCCCTCTTAATTTTTGACGCTAGCAGTACAGATGTGAGGAAAAAGGTAATCTTACACAGGATGGCAGCAAGTCAGTTGAGGATGACTTCTGGTCCCTACTAGAGGGACAGAGTTTGGATGGAGCCCAGCTAAGGATGAAGCAAGCTCATGTTTAGGAGCCTGTAAGCTCTAGCTGCAGCCTTTCATTTGGTGCTGGTGGCTACCAGCCGAAACCAGGTCGAGGGATTCCCAAGCAGCTCAGAGTGCTTGCTAGGGGACCCCAAAATGTCACATCCAACTTCTCACCCTGCACTCTGTTGGGGAGGGGGAGTGGGGCGCTGGCGAGTGATGCATGAAGTGTTGAGTCAGTGTAAATGTCAGAGCCAAAGGTCTTCAGAGTCGGAGTGACAACAGGAGGAGACACTAGTGCCAGGAGTTCTGACACAGGGAAAACACTGTCACTGCCACCACCTCTGTCTTGGAAATTTATTGGTAATAACTTGGGATGTGCCATAAATGTGGGTGATATTAAATGAGTCTGACTGTCTCAGGGGCTAAGTTTTACAACCCGAAGTGTGAACTCTCTCTGCCTCACTGAGATCCTGAGGCATTTTTCCAGCAGCTCCCACGATCTCATTAAATGCTCCCCTGAGAAGAGCTTCAACCCAAGAGCCCTCCCTGCACAGCACAGCACCAGCTGCTGGGATCAGGCGCAGTTATCCAACAGAGAAACCAGTGTGCACCTTTTAGAGCTTAGTCACGGAGAGCTCCCAGGTCACCGCCGCTGCTTTAGTTGGCCCACAGCCTTCTCCATCATGGTTTTGTTAGGAAACCAGAAATTGCCAGGCAGGTGTCCCCAAGTACCAATGTGCCCCTGGTGTCAGAGGCTCCAGCCTTGGTGCCTGCAGCTCTTGCCCAGGGACAAACCTCCCTCAGCTGTGCTACGACTGTATTGAGCCCAGGTAAACCTTTGCTGAGATGCCCTCTCAGAGTGGTCTCAGTTTCTGAAGTCAAGCCTATGGTTTCCTCCCAGAGTCATTGGTCACAAAAGGCTGTGCTGTCATGCAAATGCTTTCCCTCTGCCCCTTCAATGCATCTGGGGCTGCAATAGCAAGCTCTAGCTGCAGCCTTTCTCCCCCACAGTAAAAGAGCTACAGGACCCAAACAGCTGTCATCAAGATATGGCAGGGCTTGGTGAGCCACTGTGCTTTTCTGCTGAGGAATTCCTGTGTTCAGATAATACATTTTATCCCAGAAGCAGCAAAATCTCACTCTCCTGTGTCCCTTCTGTCTATCAAAGGTAAAGCAGGTCTGTGGAAATGCAGAGCACCCCATAGCCACAAGCCCTTTTCTTCACAGGTTGTGTTTACCAACCCACAGGCCTCAAGGAAAATGATCTTAACCAGAGAGACTACAGTTTATCCCTGGGAAAATATTTATTTTGGTGACTTCACTGAAAAACCTCCTTGTCCATCCGTTCTGCCCTCATGACCTTTCTCTCTGTTCTTGTAGTCTGCTCACAGTTCTCCAAGGGTGTCTATGCCATCTTTGGATTTTACGAGAGGAGGACTGTCAACATGCTCACGTCTTTCTGTGGCGCTCTCCACGTCTGCTTCATAACACCAAGCTTCCCTGTTGAAACATCAAACCAGTTTGTCCTTCAGCTTCGGCCAGAGCTCCAGGATGCCCTTATCAGTGTCATTGAGCACTACAGCTGGCAGAAGTTTGTGTATATTTATGATGCTGACCGGGGTAAGTCACAAGTACATGAGAAAGGTGACCAGGTAATTAAACACAGTGGTCTAGGTGAAGTCTTTGCCTCAATAGATCGTCTTACTCTGGGTTGCTGGAGGCTGAGAGGGTACTTTTAAGGGAAAGGCTACCTTATGCCTTACTTTATTCCTTTCCTAAATATTCATTCCTGCTGAAGATGAGCATTGATCAAGATGTAGCATTAACCTGACACAATATACCTGTGTTCATAGGGTAGGATCTGAACCCCATTGGCACAAGGAAAATACTTGACGTGTAAGTGGTTTGAATTTCCTATGGGGAAATCTTAAATAGGGGCCATATTGAATAGGTCTGTCGAACTCAAGGCCACTAAATCCAACACTTACACATGTGAACTGACAGCTGCTTAGGTGTCACTGAAGCCCCCATCCAGTTGTGATATGTGTGTATGTTTCTGGCAGGTAGCTTCAAAAACTCCAAGTTCTTTGTGTTAGTGAGTGTTATTTGTCTATGTAAAACAACAAAAGCCTTCATCAGGCTCTTGGAAGATATTATCTGACCTCCTAAAACCATGAACATGGCTTGTGAGCTCACTGCTGTCTGATTTAGTTTCTCCAGCTCTCAGATGCCTTTAAAGCTCCAGGCTTGGAGGCTGAGAGCAAAATGGAGTTGTGGAGGGCAGTGCAGAGGTAAGGGTGGTTCACAGCTCTGTCTTGGAAGGTGTCATTAGCCCTTGCAGAGACAAGATGACCTTAAGAAACAAGGAACGTGTAAAAGCCTCCTGCCCTGCTTTCTGTGTCATGAAGCATGGGTATGATCAGTATCCCAAAAGAACTGCAGTAGGCAGGGCTGTCTAGCAGGACTTCAGAGTAGTGCTGAATACAAGTATCTCCTCTGAAAGGCTATGCATGTTATTTAGGCAACATCTTTTTAATAATAATAAGTTTTCTGATGAGATGCTGCTGAGAGAGACAAGGATGCTGAATATCATTGTGTATTGTGATTGCTGAGGGTGTCCCTAACCCTAGGAGAGCATAAACAGATCAAAGAGAAGGGAACTATGGCCCAAAGAAATCAAGTGATTTGAGTAGTGACAGACAAGAAGATGGGGATTAGAGCTCTTATCTGAATCCCACAGTAGGGCCTGATCAACAAGACTGATCTGCCAATTATAAAGAAAAACTAGTCCTGGAATCACCTTATTTTCCTGTGCCAGGACAGAAAAAGCAGGAGTCATTAATTCTAGACCAGTTGTGTTTGGCTAAGGTACTAGACTGTTAGCTGCTCTCAGTAATTCTGCTGCACTCTTGCAATGCTGTACCCGGACTAGATTGAGGCAGTGATGCGGGCTGTCAGAAGGATGAAAAGATGCCACTGCACAACTAAAACCTGGTTCTCCCCTTACTGTCCCCATCCCGTTGCAGGGTTGTCAGTCCTACAGAAAGTGCTGGACACTGCAGCTGAGAAGAACTGGCAGGTGACAGCTGTCAACATCCTGACAACAACAGAAGAGGGCTATCGCATGCTCTTCCAGGAGCTGGAGAAGAAAAAGGAAAGGCTGGTGGTGGTGGACTGTGAATCTGAGCGGCTGAATATCATCCTTAGCAAGGTTGTGTTGGTGTGGGTCTCCTGGGACGGGTCCTGCTTGCAGAACAGGAAAGGTTGTTTCTCCTGGAGAAGTAATCTTCCCTGTTATTCTCTGATCCGTGTCTCATTGAAGCTCTCATTAGATGTGATGTGTGTGTATTGAATCAGGCTGCTGTCCTTGCAGGTATTTCTCCATTGTGTTATTGTGGAAACTGTAGAAATACTAAGAGCTCCCATGTATTCATGCTGACTGAGCTCTGCTGCTCCATGTTCCCTACCTGACTGACTCCTTTGCTGAGCCTTTTACACCCTCTTACTCCCTAATGAGTCTGCTTTGTGCTAATTCTTCCAAGCAGTGTGCACAAGACATGACACTTCCTTATCCTGATGTTTTTCTCCATTTTTCCCACCTCCTGTGAGTTAGGGTGGAGGTGCAAATTGGCACTGACAGACTCCTGGTCCTCCAGCATCCTTGTGCTGCACCAAATTCTCACAACCACTGTCAGCAGGGTAGAGATGGAGGAGCGCTATGGTACATCTCTATTGTCCTCAGGAGCAACGTCACCAGATCAGGCTGGAGCTCAGCATCCTCCCAGGGCATCCCGGCTGCAGCAGGATCAGATGTTTCCAGCTCCTCTAGGGCCTTGCAGCGAGAGCGACTGGTTCATTCCCAGCCAGCTTGTGGTTGTTCTGTCAGCTCATGGCCACGAGGCAGATAGGATGTGCAACAGAGGACTCAGCAGCTGGGTTGTGTGTCCTGCCTCACTCATCCTCAGTCTAGACAGGTTGCCTAATAGTGCAGACCCAAATTTTCCCCATCCTCTTTCCTCCATGCCTCCCTTAATGCTTTCCCTAAATCCTTAATATGGACTCCTGTGGACATGAGGTCAATGAAACCTCATGGACCTGATCTCAGTCACACTTGTGTCCCCTTTCAACTCCAACCTTAATCTTTGCCCCTCATACCTACAGCCAGGGCTTTCCCCACAGCTGGGACTCCTGTCCCATGTGCCTTGGAAAGGACCCTGCAGAGCTACGCAGCCAGTGCTCGGTGACTCCCACTATCGTACTTCTCATAACCAGCTCACTCTTGCCTCGTGCTTCACACGTCGCTTTGTCTAAGCTACCTGTCATCTCCTGTCTCACACTTCAGCTGCTCGCTGTCTGGGGCAAGGACTGCCATTTCACCAGCTGCACAGCTCAGCGACAAGCACAATCCATCCTTGTTGGATGTCTCTGGGTGCTACTCCATTATAGAGAATAATGAAGCAGGTAACAGGTTTTAGCCTCATGAAGGAGAGATGAGGTTATTCTGGAGAGTCAAGTCTCCTCTGGTCACAGAGTAGCTGCAGTTGAACAAAATCTTTGACAGGATCTAAGTGGTGAATTTGCCTTTTCTGCAAGCTTTGCATATATGCAGGGTGTATCAGATTTCTAGGGTTAATGATGTGGGGGTTTTAAGCTTCATTTGTCTGACAGAAAGTTAAGTTCTGTAGTCAAATATTATCTCATTTTCCTAATATGAATAGGAAAATAGGTCTTTTTTTTTTTTTTTTTTCAAATTTCTTCACATAACTGGAGCAAGAGTTAAACTTAGATAAAAATAAAGCTATTTGCAAGAACACTAAAAAAAAAAAAACAGATCTTGTGATTATATTTGTTTTGCCATGCTGTAAAAAACAACCATTAAAGACAGAGGAATTGCAACAGACATCTGTGCTTAAAAGGTAATGCTCCTGTTAGGGATAGGTCTGTAGATAACTTTTTTCAGACCTCTGTAGTCGATTTTTATCCTCGTTTGACTTCTTGTTCTGAGTCCACAGGGATTTCTGAGAGCAGAGGTAGTTATCCCAGTGTAAGCAGGGGATGCCAGCTCTTTTAGAACATGCAGATGACCAGAGGGGATCAAAGATAGTGTTCAGCTCATTATTCTGTGAAATTCAGCTGGGACTTAGACTTGGGCTGGCGGCCAGTCTCTCAGCTCACCGCACCAGCAACCTCTGCGTGGATGTCACTGCTCTGTTGGCCCTGTCTCTTTGAGCGTCTGAGGTGTTCAAAGAGCTGCCTCAGCCTCTCAGGGGCTTTTTAATGCATTTATCTTCTTCTCTGACAAGCTTTCCTCTGTCTTTCCATGGCTGTGGATTTGTGCTCCCTGGTGAACAGAAGAGCAGGGGATGGCTCTTCAGCATCATTCCCTCGGATGTACACACTGGTGCTTGCACACACTTTTAATTTCTTCTTCTCACCCCGTACACACAGCACAAATAAACACTGCTGACTCCAGCAAGGCAGACCTGGCATTGTGGAGACTGTAGCTGTAGAGGAGCCAGCCTTCCATGTGTTAACGACACACGGGAAAATGACCTGATTTCTTTCTGGGAGATTTCTCTGTTTTATGTCTCAAGGGTATGATTTATCTTTCCCGAGGTAACTGTCATTTATGAGCCAGGCCCTGGTTCAGGGCAGGATATTTGGCCGCGCCGTGTGGCCTTAATGGGATAAGTAAGCGGTGGGTTCTATTCCATCAAAGCCCTGTATTGTTTCTTCCTTGTCTCTCATTAAAATGAATAACTGGAATTTCTCCTTTGCCACTGTTTCACTCTGAGAGGATTTCACTCTAATAGATGTCAAACTGGCCCATTAAGAAGTGGGTAATGAAACCTAGGTGGCCCAAGTGAGCTATCAGCATGCAGCCCGGCACAGCCTCTCACCACGTTCAGGCTAAGTGATAAATGCTATTATAACCTCAGCTTGCTACCGCCATCCGGACACATTAGGACTGAGCAAGCATTCTAAAATAAATTAAGATCACAAATAACTGTGTAAAACACAGGAAGCAAGCCTCATAATTCAGGTGGATGGGCTGCAAGATTAACAGCTCAGGGAAATCTGGATGGCAGCCCTCTCTGGTTCATCGACTCTGACACCTAATAAAATAACAAAGGGAGAATTTGGACAGAAGGAGCCAATGCCAGCTATTGTTGACATTGGAGAAACAGGGAATTGGATGGTAATTCTTAGACATCCCAGTGGCCTGGAGATGCTCCTTCCTCCCACAAGGTCTAGGACTTACTGCAAAGGTCAGTCTTGGTTGATGAATGAAAGGGGACAAGGTGGGTTTTGCTTCTCAGATCTGGCTATGAAAGATAATCAACAAACTATCCATAATAAAAGTGTGTATCTTTATAGCCTTAGGTATACAGAGCTTTTTTCTGAGGGCTCCAGACAGCTCAGCAGAAGCCATACTGAGGGATCCTGTTGGGAGAACCACAGGGCAGTGGAGTTGGTGGAGCTGACATTAGTTGTGTAATAAAGTGCTACTAAATGAAGCCTGCATTGGAGTTAATTGCCACCCCCACGTTAATGCTGGGAACCCGATGAGTTTTAATGTGCATACAAGAGCACTTCATCAGAGAAAGGCTAAGGCAGATGAACCAGTTGCACAAGCTCATTTATAATCCATTTGGAAATCCCTAAATGGCTGTTCATGATAATCTGGGAGTGTTGTCTCATGGGGAGGATAAGTCTGTATGTGCCCTCATCTGATGCTTCTCAAACACCTGCTCCCAGCCTGCTATCACAGAGAAGTCCTATGTAGACCAATCTTTGGCTGAATCCAACACAACAGTGATTTTATTATCGTTCTGGCTGTGAGGGTGTTTCTGGCCTTGCTAACTTTCGTGCAGATTTTACCTGTGTGTTGGCAATGCAGGCAGTAATTCAGAATCAATTCATACAACAATGGAAATAACAGGTGGAGTTGCCAGCAAAGAAACCTTATGGAAACAGCACAATTCTCTCAGAAACTGGCAATTCTTCTATTTTCACAGGTTCTGAGGGCACGTTTGTTTGGTTTTTTTTTTCCACTGTCTTCTCTCTGTAAGTGGATTGGCTCAAAGGCAGATGGTATCTGGCTTTAGTCACCTGGTAAGAATTTAACAGTGGTGCTGGAAATCAATTAAGAAGAATTTCAGTGGAAACATGGAGTCAGCAAGAATAATTTGATTTTTAAGTGGATTGGGTTTGTATTTTTTTTAAATCAAGGAAGAAAAAGACAGCTGGGGACCATCTGATCAATGTCCCCCATAGTCACGGGCAACCCTGCAATAAATGGTGCCTTTTTACTTAGGCAAGGGAATATTTACAGCTAACATAGAAACTTTCAAATGTTACAGACCCAAAATAATTGTGTTGATAAAAGAGAATAAAAACCTAACTCTACACAGACATCAGGGAGAAAGGAGTAAGAGTCAAAAGACCATCTATTGGGACACCATGAGAGCAAAGATATAAAGAATCTCAATAAGCATGCAAGGCAAAATCTTCTGTTGAGTGATTGGCTTTGTTCTGGAGATGTGGCTTGAAGTTACTCCAGCGAACTAAAGGAGAAAAATTGCCCTATAGTCCAAACCTCCTGACATCTCGCCCAGACAGGTGTCTGTGGCAGGGACTGTAGACGGGAGGATGTGCAGAATGACTCTCTAGTCTTGCTCAGTATTTCAGCTGCATTCACAGGACAAATGGACCAGCTCCCACTTTGTTCCTTTAATGTCTGACATATAAATCTTGTTTAACCTTTTTTTTTAGAAAAAGCACTGTGTTTCTATCCCTGAGCCCAGAGGAAACATGTTGGTTCAGGCAGTTTATTCTCCCTGCCCGTGGAATCTGCCTGGGGATCTTGTCCTGTCTAATTTTGGACTTGCCGCTCAAATATCATGTGTTAAAGCTCTTTTCTTCCTCTAACAAGACTGCAAACTCTTATTTTGCTATGGCTTCTTGTCTTCAACAGTCTCATTGGGAAAAATGGGGAGGAAGGGTAGATAAATGAAGCTGTACTTCCAGAGCTGGTCTCTGCTAACTATCCTTGGTTTTCTTGCAGATCATAAAGCTTGAAAAGAATGGGAATGGCTACCACTACATTCTGGCAAATTTGGTGAGTTGCCCTTTGCATTTATTTTTTTGTATCATATTTTATAAGGCACTATGCTTAGTTACTGAACTATAAGTCTTTTGTCTAATCCACTTCTTTGGTAAAAAAAAAAATAATACCTAAGTCCTTTGCAGTCTTCTCCTTGTAGTGTTTTGTGTCTTGTGCCAGCAAGATAATCTTCAGGGTATCTCCAAGGTTGCTGGATTATTGGGTTTTTTTGCCTTCAGATTCAATCTGCATCTTTTCAAAGCCAGTTAAGTAAACTGTCAATTAATGCTGGTTCTGATAATGATTTTTTTTTTTTTGCATGTCATGGGCACGTGGGGTCCTGGTATTGCCCTCCAGAAGTTGTTGACTATTGGTAACAACTTGCATTCTCTAACTAGTTTTAACTCCAGTGTGTGTTCCAAAAGTGAAGTGTTTCACAGCCATTCTGAGCCCCACTAAGGACAGACTTGTTAGTGATGATGCACCAACATCCCTCTGACCTTCCAGTAAAAATAAAATTTGGAATTTTATTTATTTATTTATTTTATTTATTATTCTGGAATTCAGTGCTAAATCTGATCTGACTGTCATAGCTCTAAGGAATGAATTGGATTTAAAGATTTCTTTAAGGAAAGAATTCTCCTTTAATGCAGGGAGGCACTATCTGAGGACAGAGCAGTGCTGGGCAGCAGCAGGGCCATCTTTCTGGAACGATGTTGTCCTCTCCTAGAAGGCTGGAGAATTTCTCTGCCTAGGGACGTTTGGGGAGGGATAAGAGAGAAATAGCTTCAATCCATACATAGGGCAGCTGGAGTTTTTCCCCAGCAGAGCTCCTACCCTCTCCTCCCTAGATGTGTCTGTCCATCTGAGGTGATGCACAACAGAGGACAGATTGGTGTCGGCATCTGGGGGCTGAGGCTGCTCCCCCTAGGACCTGCTGTGTCCAGGCAGGATCTGCAGCCCTTCTTTCCTCCAGCAGCTGCATCTGTGAGGCAGCACGTCAGACCTAGGGTAATTAAACTTTAAACTACCAATTAGTCAAGCAGTTGCTGCCGTTCTCCTTCTCTCCATCCCAAGATAACTCTGTAATTTACAAGACAAAAATGGCCACATAATTACCCTGAGATGCTCTGATACTGACCCTGCATTTCTGCGCTGGGTGCCTACCATGTAATTACAAAGTTAAAAATACTACGTTTTGTAGGGGGAGACATGTGAACTGTAGAGCAGCCAATAACTTCGGTTGCTAATTTTTAAAGTATTATTTGTTGTTGTAACTCAGGTCCTGGTCCTCTGATGGCTACAAAAGTCCCTTTGCTAAATATAAGCAGGGAAGCTATTTGGAGTAGCTGGAGTGCATGTGTGTTTGCACTTTTGTGTATACCCATGTGGAAGGTGAAATGATAATATCACTTCCTCTCTCTGCACATATTCATAAGAATGAATATATTAAAAACATGAGGTAGTCTAATACTCAGGCGTTAGAGTTTTGAAGGACATTTCCCTTTGTCTTACAATACCACGCTCTCCCACTTTCAGCCTGAGAAAGCACACTTTTCCCATCTTTAATTTGTTTTCTTAGCCTTTGCACAAATGCTGAGAGGACAGAGTTGGCTGGAAGAGGCTGCATACTCAGCCAACATAGGTTATAAATAATTAATTCAGAGCAAAAGGCTTTTCATTTTTCCAGCTGCTCCTTAGGGAGATTCTGCCTCCCAGCTGCAGCCCAGGGGAGGGTGTTTTGGGCCCCCAGGACCCCCAGGGTCCAGGACCACCAGAATCCGCTCTTACTGGCTGCGCTTTTCGAGCAGTTTTGATTTGAGGGGAGAAGAGTGAAAGGAATCCAAGCTCTTTCCTTCAGTCTTCCCTGCTCCTTAGAATGCAGCACTGCACAAGAGGCAAACTCCAGAGACAAGGATATTAAAAAAAGAAAAAAAAAAAACAAAAAAAACAAACCCAAACTAAACCAAACAGAGAAGAAGGGATAATCAGATGATGGGGAAAATTATTTAAAAACCCCCAAATACTAGCATTCCTGAAGGTTAAGAAGGCCCTTTTCAGGACAGAACAAGACTTGTGGTTCTGCCATGCACATGGGCAGGTTCAGGGACCAGAAGCCAAATCAATTTGACACAAGAGCTACTTCACTGATGGGGTTCTGCAAGGAGAATGGCAAAAAACGCCATGAAGAACCCAGGTTTCTGAGGCGGTATGGCAGGGAGAAAGGACCTGGGCAGGTATGGCTGGGGATCCATGTCTGTCAGGGTTAAAATAGAGTGTGGATGCTCTGATCCAAAAGATCACAGTAGGTTTCACCCTTTTGTAAGGACATCTCATTGCCTGGATTAGAGCCTTCAGAGGGTGTAACATGCTGTTAATTTATTCCCACTGACTCATACACATAGTGGATAGACCTTAAATGCCCCACATTTTCCCCTGTAGACGAGTCCTAAAATGACAGGGTGTGCCCACACACACTCATACCCTCATGTCCACACCCGCGTGCCTAGAAAACAGCCCGATTTTGTGGAAGTGCCTTGTTCTGGAGTACTGGGTCATAAGAATAAATTAAGAACTAAAACCTGCAAATGTCTTAACATTTTCAAATGAGTTATTTTTTTTGCCCCCTGTACTGACTACTGGAGGCCTGATTTTAGGACTCTCATCCCATATGAAGACAAAGCTCCCAGCCCTGGCTGGGACAGGCTCTGCTTTGCACAAGTCAAGTGAGCCCTCAGCTGGTTCATAGCCACCAAGTCATCTGCACTAGCTGAAGCAAGAGGATGAATTTTTCAACACCTGGCTTTTACAACACTGCCTAACCTTCTTGGGCCCTTTCCCATGGGGAAACAATTAGGGAAATGATGTATTTGAAGCAAATGTTGGGAATATGTTTATGGACAACCCCACTGAAATTTGTATTTTCATCTACATACTTGTTCAGAGCTATACTCAGCCAAAAATCAAGCAGCAGCACACTCCTGTCCAGTTACAGCAGTTCCAAACTGGTGTTACATCAGGAGTGCAAAGTAAATGAGTTTGCAAGGCAATGCCCAGGTTGAATAAGGCCTGCAAAAATCATCCATTTTGAATATGGAGAATTTCCCATCTGGTCAAAGACAATTCATGAACAAGGAGGAACTGGCTTGCATTAATCATCACTTGTTTGCCCAGCGGTTGCTGTTGGGTGAGCTGTAGTAAAGCACCAAGCAGGATTTGACAAGTAGCAGCAAATGAAAGTTAGCATTTCCTAGGAGGAACAACTTCCTTTTCCAGTGAAATTGCTGTTGCCAAGGTGAGACAATAATATTTCTATGTTCACAAAGAAAATTAAACCATTTTCCACCTTAGGCCATGGGCAAACATCCTTCTCCAAATCTGCTACGCCTGTTAAAGACCCAGCCTGTCTTGTCTGCTCAACCCTCCCCATCCCATGAAGTTTTCTCTTCAACGTTGCTGCCAGGGGAAGGGTTCCTGTGAGCATCCCTGCCTCTCCTTGAGGCAAATTTGGCACTCTGTGCCTTTTGCAAACTCATGAATACTGTGCCTTGACCAGTACCCGTTAAAGTTAACCACAATCAGCTTTACTAGCTGCCAGCCTGGATATATGTCAGGAACACCATCACTGGGGGGCTGCAATCATCTCTCTCTTTCTCTCTCTATTTTTATTTTTGGAACTCAAAGAGGCTTGCCAACTTTAAGAAGTGTTTGGTTTTGTGAGTCTTATTTTTCTGAGCTTTGTTCTCAGCCTTTGAGAGCATCAGTCTAGCAACCACAAAGAAAAAGAAAAGAGTAAATACTATCAGAGGAGCAAGCTTAGAAACTTCTGGGATTCCTTTCTTTTGATGTTACAGGCTTTTTCCCCATAACCTTGGCCTCATGTATCTGTTTGTTCTATGCCAGGGATGTAGGCTGACTACTGTAAGTAGTGGGAGAACATCATCTCTCTTGGGCAGGGGAAAATCTTCACCTTAAAATAAGCTACATTACACAACCTGTCTTTAAAAGAAAAGTATGAGGGACAGCTGCCACATATAATGTTTTGGCCTTTCTTTTTCCTGGCGCATTAGTTCAGATTATTCTTTTAGCAAATGCTCTCATTTGAAGTTGAATAGATAAGTGTACAAGATTGCTGATGCCAGGGGTAGCAGGGAAGAGTAAAAATAACACCCAAGTTGAATAGCAGAGGTAAGCATTTTCTCCTGTGCCATTTCACATCAGCATGTGTCAGTGCTGAGTTAGGCCATGGACAGAGTTTCACTTTGCAAGTGGTTGTGGGGGCTTTTGTGTTACCAGCACAGCAGCTTTGCCAGAAGAGTGGCTTGTGCAGGAATAAGGCAGAATCTGCTTCTTTGATTCAGTTCACCTGTGGTTTAAATGGTCCTCTTTGACTTTTCCCCTTAAAAAAATAGAATGGAGAACTTCTGCAACACCAGGGCTGAGACACGGTGACCTAAGACTGGCCAGATGGGGCAGACAGTGAAGAAGGGATCCCCTCCTGAGTTGGCTGTCAAAAAGGACACTCACATCGCTGGGGAGAAAAGCTCTTCCAGCACAAGCAGAGATCCACTCCCCTAAATCCACACAGCACATGTACCTCCCATAGTGTGGCCTGCAGCTGTGTGGGGAGGGTCTGCTGTGCTCGGGGCTGGGTATGAGTCCAGGGCAAGAAGCTGTACTCGCCACAGCACAGGTGTGACCCGTGGCACTGACCATGTCTTGGTACCCTCCTGCCTGCACCCAGCTCTTGATTCAGTTTGCCTGGAGCAAAAGTGTTGCCCTTCTCTGTCTCCATGATCATTTTAATCACCCTCAGTTACTAACGCTCTCTCCTACCCTCTGCTGAGAAAAGGTGCAAACAAGGTCAGCAGCACTCCGCTTTGCATCACTAGCTGATGGGAAACTCTGGTTTTGTGGGAGTTTCCAAAAGGATGCTTCTTGTCCTGGTGAGATCTCAAGATGTCTGGTCTTGCAAAAATGCTATTCTAATATTGGAAACAGATGTCCTCAATTATTTTTAGGTTTCTAAAATAATGCCAGTTAGACCTTTTCTCTTTCTGAGAGGTTGGTACAGGTAGAGTCATGAGAAAACTTGGTTTTCCAGGCAGGGAAAGACAATATAATATATCAGTGAAATTTCTGAGGTCTGCATTTCACTTCCAAACAGCTTTTCTGTCCTGGATCAAAGATTACCAAGCAGAAGAAACCCTTGTAACATTATGTCATCTGAATTACTGATAGTAAAAAACACAGCAGTGCCTTGAATTAATTTTTGCTTGAACTAGTATGTCTCATATAAGAGAAAATCATCTGGTTTTGATACTAAAATTGCCCACATGGGAGAATATGAACTGCAACCTTGGAAGGATTTTTGCAGTAGCTAATGAGGGCTCAGAAGCGTGAGTGACTTACTGTGGCTCAAAAAAATCACTGAACATCAGGTGAGTAACTGACAGATTATATTACAGCTGTTGGAAGGAAAAATGTGTTTCCTTAAATCTCAGCAAAATGGTGTTAAACTAGCAGGTTTCCTCAGCCATTTGCAGTCCCCTAATCCATTCCCCTGGCTCAGCTGGCAAGGGGTGATGTGTAAATCCATAGTATCTTCCTCATGGTGACTTCGTCAGTGCTTTTTTCTATTCCAGACTCATCTTGCTCCATCAGATATATGCTTCTGTTTGTTAGATCAAATACATTACTGATGTTTTGGTCCTTTGTAAACTGTGATCAGGTCTTCCCTTAATCATATCTTTGAAATCTTGGCATCTGTCACTAAACGACAGGTTTCCCAAACCTGTAAATCAGGTAAATCAGCTCTGAAAGCTCTCTAAAGCACAAGCATCCACCTGAAGCATCTGTCCCTCTGCCTGGACTGAGCTTTCCAACAGACGTGTATGATCATTTGTATCTATAATGTGCAGCAGTGGTAGGATAGGGCTGCTGCAAATAATATCACAAAGAAAATCTTACACCTGCAGAGCTGTACAACAAAAAAGCCACTCATCATCTTCAGCCCCATGTCCTTGAAGTCTGCACCCTCACCTGACTTGGTGATAGATGTGAACAAACCAGACTCATCAAACTGCAGTATTGGGATCCTTTCTATAAATGCCCCTTCCTCCCATCTCTCTTTTCCCTTTCTTCTTTGGCTACTTCTGCGTTACAGTGAGGACTTCCCTGTTTTGCTGCCATGAGTTTTGACATCAGTAATTCTGTGGAAGAGGAGGCAGCTTCTCCTGTTGGAAGGCGTGCTGGAGCGAGACTTGAGCAGATGGACTCTTTTTTGACATACACTGCTTATTAATACAAAGTGATGGGAGCGAGGAATGATGCTTCACAGGAGAAGTCAAGCTTGAAGATAATTTGGTATATTTGGGATACTCCGTCTGGAAATACTTGACTTCTTGCTCCTTGCAGAAAGACACTGGCTTACCTTGGAATGACAGGAGCCACTTTGCATTCACTCAGCTGATCTGCAGCTATTCAGAAGCAATTGTTTTGCTTTGCAAAGTTTCTTACAATCATAAAAGTCTGCAAGCAAGAAGCAGTCTGGCATTGCAAACCATGCATGGATAGCGTCTGAAGACATCTGGGCCAGCTTCCCGCTGCTGCCACAGGTTTCCGTGACACCCACCCAAGCTCAGGGTAAATTGCTTAAATGCTTTTTGCTTAAAAAAAAGGCATATTTCAGTGTGCCATTTAAAAAAAAAAAAAAAAAAAAAAGAGAGAGAGAGAAAAAGAAGGAGAAAAATAGACTCCAGTCCCTTCATCCCAGACAGAAAGGGACTTAAAACCTAATGGTCATTCCTGGGTGGAGGGGACTGTGCTAGGTTCAGCGAAAAAGAATTCTCCAGGCATTTCAAGAGAAAAGGGCTTTCCATCTCCTCCTTCAGAAAGGAGCTTTGCCATTCTTAGGGTGAGCTCTGGAGGGTTCAGGAGATGCAGAAGGAGAGGAGAAAACAATAGCGTTTCTCAGAAATGTAGCAGTCTTCAAGGAGACTCTCTAATGTTCTTTCTCTCAGGAAAAGTCAAGACTTAGAGCAAAGGCACAGAAGTTTTGAGCTGTGCTGCAGCTGGGCTGTGGGGAGGTTTATGAGATGATGGGCTGCAGCCTGCCCAGAGCTCAGCCCTTGCTGCCTGTTACCGCAGCTCCAAAGGCACAATTATACTGCAGGATGCACCCTGCAGGGAAAGTGCCAGCAATTAATGCCAATTTAGTGAAATGCAGAGGGAATTTGTAGGCGTGGGGCAGGGACCGACCACCTGTAGATATCTGAGTATGGAGGTAAGGTGGCTGCTGTCTGCAGCTTTCCTGTGGGGTGGGATGATGTCCCAGAAGGAGCAATGCCACCCAGTGTCATCAGTGTGCAGAGAGGAGGCAAAGGTTTGGTACAGTGAGGCAATGAAATATGAGGGTGAAGGGAGACGTGCAGGGAAGTTAGTGGTGCTGGCAGATTTGAGGAGGGTCGTGCATGAAGGATCGAGCCTTTCCCTACACCATCTGACAGCCACCTCACTGCTCACTCAAGGGCTTGGCTCCTCCAGGTGTTCAGGGGATAAATAAAGAGCTGGCTCATTTCTGGGCAACTTTCTTTTCAAGGCAGATCCTTCGTGGTCCAGTTAATCAAGACGGATTTGCAAGGCCCATTTCAAGTCATCAGTCTTCCTGCGTTATGCATTTCCTTTGATGACTGAGCCCACAAGCAGTGGAGAGGAATATAAATGTGTGACTTGCTGAGACCTCTCCTGGCAACCAAGGCAGTGAATGGGACAGTCAAACAACCTTTGGCTGAAAAATGTTTTCAGTTTAAGAGCAGCATAAAGAACAGATGCAGCAAGGAAAACACAAGGAGGAAAAACCCTTCCCAATACTCCTCTGTTTTCTATTTGAAGGCATGAAGGTCTCTAACAGCTGCCCGTGTTATTTACTAGCAGCAGGACTTCTGCACACAATCACTTTGCAAGGTTCATTAATGCAGAGAGAAGACTCCATGGCGTGGGGTAAAGAGCAAGTTTCCTCCTCTGAACTGAGCCTGGCAGTTGCTCGAACCGTGTGCTGCAGATGCTGTGAGTCAGAGCAGGCATGGAGGAGGGAGGCTGTCTCAGCCCATCAGCGCAGATGGGTCCAGATTTTTGTGTTTTATCGTCAGCCTGCTAATTCGATGGCATTCAGGGAAAGCCAGGCATTTTCCAGGCGTACGCAAGGCAGGAGGCTGTACTCTCTGCTTTGCCGAGAAGGTTTTGCAAAGTGAACTTAAATCAAAAGGACAGCTAATCCTGCTATAGGGCAGGGGATGGACAGGCTGATGCGGTGTCCCTTCCAGCCTGGTTTTGATGGTTCCCAGAGAGAATTGTGCCTGTAGAAGTGTCGTCTCCCCCAGAATACCTACGTCCTGGGTGGTGACCCTGCCTGGGGCCCTGGGGAGCTCCGTGTTGCCTCTGGGTCCCTCTCTGCCTGCTTTGCCAGGGGTGCTGGCACATCACCTGGGCTGGAGCCTGAGTTCCTCTATTCTTCCTCTTCCTCCCCTGGGGACAAGGAGTGCTGCCTTGGGAGGTGGAGCCACATACCTGAATGTCCAACAGATAGGTCACAAGTGGTTCATGTCTAAAGAGCCTGAAAAAAAGTAACATACGACCAAATTCCAGGGACTTGGCTCGTTTGTCTGAACTGCCCACTTCACTGCAGATGTGGCTGGTTGATACTAAATATATTGCTGCAAAAGCGTGTCTGCTGCCCCTGAGTAATGGGTTGCAGTCTTTCCTTAGTCTTTTTTAATACTTTATGCTCTATTTTCCAAATACGGCCATTTGAAAACTAAATAAAAGATTTTATATTTTTTTCCTCTACATGTGGCTGTAGTTAGTACAAAATGACAGATGATTGATGACTTCTTTACTTGCAAATATTGTAATTCTCCTATTCTGCTGCTTCCTACAGGCACTGACTGATATTACAGAAAGACAGATAAGCATATTTAATTCTTGATGCCACTTCATCAATAGAAGCCTTTTCAAGAGACAGTTTGCATAACGTTTGATATTTTCTCTTTTATGTATTAACCAGCAAGAATTCCTCCTGGGATTTATTTTCTAAAATGTCTGACCTCTGTATTCCCAGTTCATTGGCTGTCATGTCACCCAGACCTGCTCGGAGCAGATTTCAGTGGCAGAGTGATTAAAATCACTTTGTAATTGGGGCTGTTCCTATATCGACCTTGTACTGGGGCATGGGAAAGAGGGATAACAGGTGAAAACAGTTATTTCGACACTAAATAACAGCCAAAATGCAAAGACTTATTCAAGGTTAATGATGTTCTCAATGGTCCCAACTGCCTTAAAAAAAAAAAAACTATAAAATGTTCAGAGGTCTCCACATTTTTTAAAGAACCTGATTTGTGCCCAAAAATCAGAGGGGAAAAATTAGTACAATCTTCACGAAGAAACATATACTTTTGTATATTCAGATTATTTTAGAATTTTATGTGAAGATGAATCCCAGTGAATATTGTTGAACACTTGCTCCAGTTTCAGAATAGTTTCATTTTGGTGAAAACAGTGAAAGTGTTTTCTACAGTTGCTGTCTGGCACCATAGTCTTTTGTTTTGTTTTGTTTTTCTTTTCACTTTTCCTATTTAAATCTGCTTGGTGACAGGCCTAAATCCACAAGGCACCCTACTCAGTCTGTTGTGAACTTGGACTTTTCTTCATGCCTTTGTAGGCCTTCCAAGGAGGAGCTGGTGGCACGAACTTCAATTTCCTGTGTGGTAGTTTCTTTTGACAGATCTTTTTCCCCTGAGTACCTCCCAGGAGCAAAATGTCAGTGTAATTTGGTCATAGCCATGAATAACCAGTTGGCAACCTGTGAGGTCCCTCTTACTGAACCTTAGGAACTCTGCATGTTAAAAAACACTTGGCCTGAAATGCATTAAGATGTCAGGGACAATTATACTGCTGCATTTCCTATTCATTAATCACAGCTCTGGCTTTCTGAAACCCCTACGCTAGCAATTACAAACAAGATTGATGTGGGTTTAACCAGCATTCTGAAGAATACGTACACAAAATATCACTTTTTTTTTTTTTTTAAACCTAAATCACTGCACTTTGAAGCAAAACAAACCATTTATTTTGAGCATCTGTATACCTATATCCAGTCCTCAGCCTTCCAAGTGGATGCCAAATTGCTTACAAAAAGCTGGAAGAAAAAGTATAAACGCCATTAAAGACATTTTTGAGTCACTTATGACTCCCTCGGTCTGACGCTGATGTGAGAGGGCAATTTAGTCTTTTCCTTGCAAGCTGTCTGTTCCCAAAACAGATTGCCATCTAACAGCTTGATTCTGACCTTGGAAGTTAATAAACTAATTAGTTCCCTCAGCCTATGCACAGATAACACCATTTTGGGAACCTGACTGGTGTCTTATGGAAATAATGTGATGGGGGTTTTTAACTCACATTGTCATTATATGTTTGAGAACAAGCAAGGGAGGGAAAGCCGGTGGTAAGTTTAGAAGGTGCCTATGGAGAACATGCACCAAGCAGCATGTGGTGGAAGACAAAGGGAAGGCTCAAATGACATCTTCTGTTGCTTAAGTGATCGCATTATGCATAGTCCTCTCATTCATTTTCCCACATGCATTACAGTTGTTACTAGTACTACGGAAAATAATTGCCTTTTGCTTGCGTTTCAAAGGAAAAAGCAACAGACTTCAGCTTGTCCCACACACAGCACCCAAGCAAGAGGGCAGAGTCTCTGTTCAAGCACCTGCTTTGTGCAAGGAGGCACAGCAAGCAGTTTTGCATAACAGCAGTGCTGAAGAGATAGGATCAAAGCTGGGATACCAAAAAATGACCCTTTCTCTATATTGCTTGCAGTGTCTCTCTAATTATTTTTTACCTCTGACTCAACAGGAATGACTAATTCTACAGTGCTGCCCCAATACACGTGTGTGTTTGCACACCTATATTCATCACATGCAGTGGGAAAGAAGTAAGGAAGAACAGTAGAGAAATGAAACAAATGTATTTCATTAGTAATCTGAGCTCCAAAAAAGTTTTCTAGCAGACAGGATCTTTTAGCAGGCTGACTGACCACTTCTTGATCTGCTGAAAGTTCATTTTTCGAGATTGTTTTTCCCTGCAAATTGTGACTTGAAAAGTAGTAGCCTCTCCATTGGAGACTGAGTGCATAAAAATTAGACCTGGGTGAATATTTCTGCATAGAAGTTAGAGCTGGGTGGATAATTCTTTCTAACTCATTTTGAGAATTTTGCTATTTTCATCCAAGCATTATTTGGGATATATTTTTACTTTATTCTGCTAGCTTTTTTGCAAATCAAATGTTATTACTATGACTATTTGTCTCCCTGAGTGGAACCCCAGGATATGGCCAGCTGAGAGCCTGTGAGAAAGATGAGTTCACCCCATGGTCAGGGAAGTGGTGCCTCTCTTGAATTGGGCAAAACTTGTGGAAGGAAGAGATGTTTTCCTAAGCTGTTTGTCATATGCATAGATAGGTAGGATTCCTCTTATCCACCCGGAGACGCATTCCTCTGATGAGCTTCCCATGTTTCCCTCCTGTACTAGGGCTTCATGGATATTGACCTGACCAAATTCAAGGAGAGCGGAGCCAATGTAACTGGTTTCCAGTTGGTGAATTACACGGATGCTGTTCCTGCCAAGATCATGCAGCAGTGGAGGAATAATGATGCCAGGGAGCATCCTCGTGTGGACTGGAAGAGGCCAAAGGCAAGTGGTATAAAAAAAACCCATTTAATTTAGAGTCCATCTGGATCAGTTCAAGTTACGCTCACCATACAAATCTCTGTAGTCTCACTCTGAAAACCTGTCACTTAATATAATTATGAGTGTTATCTCTCCCAGGTGCCTCAACATTGTCTAAATTTTACTAGGCAGAAGTTGCTGCCTGCTAAAGAAATACACAAGTTAGTGTATACACTCAGTCTCCTGCCTTTTACCCTCAAAGCTAAGGATTAAGTGTCTCATAATGTTCAGTATACGAAAAAAGAAAAAGACTCATTAACTCCTTAACCTTTGACTTGTTTACTAGATATCCAGTGATAATGAAGTCCTTCCAGATGTTCTTTCTGAGCATTTCAAATCAGTGTGTACAGCAAAGGGGAAGTATGTTTTAATTTCTAACACAGAAGACCCTGAAGCTGCTGAGTGGCAGGTAGAGGGGGGAGGTTGTGGTTTTTTTATTATCTGACATTTGAAAACAAATATACTTGTGACAAACACTCAGCAATAGAAATGTCAACTTTGGAAGTATTAGTTTTAGAAAGTTGCAAACAAATAAATCGGTATGTGATCACAAGAAAAGAAATTAACTCTACTGGTATAGGAAAAGTACTTAACTCCAATGGTTACCATTCATGCCACAGTTTCTGCACAGGCTTCTGCTTGAATAAGCTCATCTTTTGCAGATTTTTTTGCACGTTAAGGTAAAGATTTCTGGCTTCCACCTGTGACCAGAAAGAGTCACTTGTTATTTGATTTTGTGTATCTCACATTTACACTGTATAATGCATACCTTAAAAGTTCAGGTCAATGATTTAATTAAACAGAAGGACTCTGGTAATAGGTGAATGGCTTTTAAGGCTGAGTCCTCTTCAGGGAATGCCATCTGAAGACAGCTGGGTTAGAAGAGTGAAAAGCAAAGCAAGAGCCATCCTTAGCTCTGCATCAGGACCTTCTCCTTCACCCTCCCATCCTCTGGGAAAGAAGGCACCAACTCTCATGAGTCGACAGGAGAGTACTGATTACAGGGAGCAAGAGAGAGTTGAACTTCATAGATGGAAGGATGAAATCAGGGCAAATAATCTGAAAAGTTGCTATGAGATGAACCAGTGTAGCACAGTCAAAGTCAGCTCACCCTGATGGGCAATTTACATCTCCTCTTCTCTTTCTAGTACACATCAGCACTAACTTATGATGGGGTCCGGGTGATGGCCGAGGCTTTTCAGAACCTGCGGAGGCAGCGGATTGACATCTCCCGTCGTGGCAATGCTGGGGACTGCCTTGCCAACCCAGCTGTGCCCTGGGGACAAGGCATCGACATCCAGAGAGCACTGCAGCAGGTTTGAAACCCAAGCGATGCGTGCGCTGCAAAGGGGGCTGGATGCAGCCTGTGAGTGGGGGAAGAGGGGTGATTAGCAGCAGACAAACAAGTCACTTGGGATGAGGAACTGATCCTTCCAGATTAGAGTCAGGTCTCCTAACCACATGAATTTTGCCTTACATGTTGGCTGTCATCAAACTGTTCTCAAAGCCCGAATTGTAGCTTGTTTCATACTGCGAGGATTCATAAAAGTCTCAATAACAGCCATTTAGATAGTTTATTCCTTAAATCTGATAATCTTGCTTTTTCATCTTGCTTTTTCAATGTAGAGTTTTGAATAAACAAAAATACTACAAGAAACTTACAGCAAGAGAGGAAAAACAATACACTCTTACCAAAGACTTAGAAAGGTAGAAGATCTTAAAATTTTATTACATTTCAAGACTGGAATTAGTTTCTAGCATTTTTCTTTTCAGACAAAAATAGATAGATTCTTCTTAAATACTGAATTTCAGTATCATCCAAATATAGCTTATTCCACCTTTTTTCCTTAATTGTGAAGAAGGCAAGAAGAATAAACTTAATTTAGTTAATTTGCATCATATCCAAATTTCCCCAAGTATTTTGTTTTGATTTGGTTTTGACTTACTGATAAACAACAATTGTTTTAAAACCAGATCTTGCATCTGATTTGATTTTATTGCTTGGATTCAATTTGTTCCCAAGCCTGTCATTGACTTTCTGTATGACCTTGGGCAAATCACTGTCATAGCTTCTCCAAACCCTTATAATAAAATCAGCCTCCTTGATGCATTAGGGAGATCGGTTACCTAATAAACATGATATCTTTAGAAGTCTTCTGATGAGCAATGGGTTCTCAAGTATTTTCTTTTATTGAATTTATGAGAATAGGCTAGAAAACACAATTTTGTGTGTTTGTTGGAAAATCTTCTCTGAAGTTTCCTTAGCTCTCCATTAAAACAATTTCAAAAGTCTTAATTTTTCAACTGTTTGTGATTTTGGGCAAAGAACATGAAGAACCATTTGCAAATGTTGTTTCTTTAGCATCAAAAAAAGTTCAACCAGTTCAGCTGACGTTCAAATTAAAGGCTCTGAAACATGCAGGAGAAGAAGACTTCTAGAGAAATTTTAACTATAAAATTAATAATTGTCCAGCATTTATTACTGTAGCAAGAAAGAGCCAGAAATAGAAGGATTTATGATTAGATTGAAGGTTTGAGTTATCCTTTCTGTAAAGACTCACAATTAGGGCAATCCTTACAGCTATTCACAGTGTGTTTTCTTTTCACCTCCCATTTTCTAATGCCTAAAATTTTATGAGCTGTTTAAAAGCAAAAACTTTCTCTACTTATTTCTACTCAAATGTCTGGAATAAGCTCATGAATTGCCTTATTTCTGCTTAGTGTAGGAAGGAGTCATGGATGGCAGGAGCGAAGATGAAAAGCAATTTGAAACATTCTACATTTTTTCAAAACCAGAAATCTAACACATTTCAGCAAAGTGTATGCTTTTATTAAAGATAATGACTTTTTTTTTCCCCCAGGAAAATGCTCACAAAATATTTCTTTAAACTAATACTCTGAGGTTTCAGTTGTAGTTTGAAAAGATTATGGTAATTCTTAACAGATTTCATTTTTAACATTATTTGGTTACCACATCTAGTAACCAGTTAGCGAGTCTCTGACTGCTGACTAACCCTCTAAATCAGAAAGCCACAGTAGCACCTTTCTCCTCCAGCCCTCCCAGCCAAGACCCATGTGCCCATGTCTTATACACAGATGCACTTACATGCTCCACGCTTCCATTGGATTTTACTGGTGCTTAGCACTGTTGAAAGGAGTCCTCACTGTATTTTGTAGCGATTTGAGTAGTCTCAGAGGATGGTAAATGATGGAAAAGTTGTGTTTCATCCTCTGAGGTGGGTGGGGGAGACCCCTTTTGCTGTTTCAGTGCCACAAAGACATCACAATATTAAGATTTCAGTCATTCAGATAGAAGAAATTGCTGTACACCTGCCTTTTAGTGCATACAAAGCTACAGAGCAGCTGTGGCCTGAGCTTTAGGATTGACCAAGACCTAAAAAGAAAACCAAAGGGGCCATGAAAAAGCAGGCACGGGAGTGCTTAGGACAACGGTGCTTTTGTAGTGCATCTATCTTTTATGGGCATGTTGTGCCTTGTAAGAAGGGAAAAGCGTGTTTCTCTAAATGTCACCAAGAATACCTCTTGACTTGAACGAGCTTCAGAAAATACTGGCAGATGTTCATTTTTGTGACAAACCTTTGCAATAATAGCTGGAAAACAAACACAGTTTAAGCAGATTAGCGACAGATTTCCTCCGTAATGATATATCCTCATTTCTTCACCATGGGTCTTTATTCTGCCGATCTCAGAGTACTTAAAAAGGCTGCTAAATACCTGTTCCCATTTTGCATGTGATAAGACTTCAGTTACAGGGACAACAGATTTGTCCAAAGCAAGTGGAAAGGCTGAGAACAAATGTTTAATTCTCAATCCAAAGGCATGAGCACTTCTCTAGGTGGTCTCTATAAAGACCCAAATTTACACTCTTTTTCCCATGTTCCTGGTCTTCACTGCCTGGTCCCCACACACTGTACGTGACTCCAGTTGGAATCCTTTCTCCACACCAGGCTGAACACTTCTACAGCAGGTCAAGTGGGAAGGAGGAGAGAAATTTGGGACATGGGATGTGATGCGAGCAACGCTCTTCAGCTGGGCAGCGTTATCAGCAGAATTTTACGATTCAAAGTTACCTATATGCAAATTTCATTTACAATGCCGAATGGTCAAGCTTTATTGGGCTGGTGCAGACATAATTAAATTTGCTTGTTAACTGATAGACTCCTCTCTATTGAAAGATGGCAGCTGGGAGATGTGGCCATGGTTTCATATTTTCTCCAAATACTGTTCCTGACTTGAACTGACAAATTCTTTATCAGATCTTGACTCCAGGTCAGATTTAGAAAACGCAGAAAGCCACAAAACTCAAGGAGTTCAGAGCTGATTTAGCTCACTGTCACATTCCAAGAGGTGATGGGCTCACAATGGGATCTAGCTCTTATGCATCACAGATCTCTGTAATAGACCACGGAGTTTTAAGAAAACAGGTTTTTAAAAGAGAAGGCAAGTTAAGAGAATGTCTGTGCAGACACGCTGTAGAGAGTGAGCCTAAGTGAAAGCCTGGTGTCAGATAGACCTCCTGTTTCCCCTGCACGGATCTGAGAGACAAGGCTGCACTCTCCATCCTTCTTCCCCTGTCCTCTTACTGCTGCCAAATCACCACTGTGCAAGGTGCTGACCAATTTGCTCTCTCGTTGATATTTTTGTCTTTAAGGTCCATTTTGAAGGATTGTCTGGCAATGTTCAGTTTAACGAGAAGGGACGGAGGACCAACTACACCCTCCATGTGATTGAGATGAAAC
Organism: Pedionomus torquatus; assembly: GCA_013398155.1. Classification (NCBI taxonomy): domain Eukaryota; kingdom Metazoa; phylum Chordata; class Aves; order Charadriiformes; family Pedionomidae; genus Pedionomus; species Pedionomus torquatus. Next base: position 185,238 of record VZRU01013352.1, read on the forward strand.
ATGATGGGATCAGAAAGGTAAAGTAGAGAGCAACCTATGATCCTGTGTCAGGCACCAGCCCGGTGATTGAGTTACAGTGTGGTTAGCTCTCAACAGGTGCTTCTGTTCGTGAAAGCTTGCATGTGGAGTCACAACGAGTGCATTCTCAGCTCTCTGCATGAGCAAAGCCAAACACTTGGGAGAACTCACGATATATTAGTAAAAAAAAATACAACATATAGAAGAGGTTTTATAGAGCAATAAGGGCAGGTCTCTGCTGTGGGGCAGGGTTTTCCAGAATAGTAAAACTTGGCCAACTCAGCCTCGCTATTGGCAGGGCACATTGGCTCAGACTTAGCTATGAGACTGTCTGGTTTTTCCTCTGCCACTTTTCCAAGGATGAGCCAAGGCAGAGCCAGGCAGAAGTTGTCAACATAAAGGTGAACCCTTTATGCTGACCTAATTCTGCTCCCCTTCAAGTGACAAGAGCTTTACTGCTAACCATGTCCTGATAGCTACACTGACATTTGTGCTATTCTGGAGTCTTGATCCCTTTTTATATCCCAAGCACTTTGAAAAATCTGACCTCGTTCAGGGGTGCTGAGCCCCTGAAATGTTAATCCTTTTGAAAATCTGACTCTGTGTGCTTATGTCTCACTTTAGATCCTACCTATTTGAAGAGCAAAGAATAGCTCAGTTATTATAATAGCTTTGTATCTCTAAAGGAGCACTACTAAATATTTTGGAATGAGGCATTCACTGGAATACCTCTGCCCTCCTTCCTTCTCTCCCCCCCCACTCCAAGACCCCTGAAAAATAAAATACTTGTTTGAAACTAAGAAAAACTGCAAATAGTGAAATTTCCACATTTAGAGCCCCTACCCCCTGTTCATACTTACACCTGAGAACAGCCAATGTGAGATCAGAGCCCACTACAGTCAAGAGAAAAAAGGCAGTTTTCTCATTGAGAAATAAAAGACGTGTCATTTTGAAGATGTATAAAGTCATCTTCCTCTGCTGTGTGCTATTCATAAGAGAAGAAATGCAGCATTATGTCCAGTCTGAGGCTCTGATCATCAAGAAGTTGGTGAATCTGGAGAGAGTCTAGAGGAGAAGAAACAGAATGGGTAAATGTCTTGATTTTGCCGTATGTTTACTGACAGAAATTATATTTGTTTGGAAGACACATACATCAGTGCCACGATGCCTAATGCATCTTAGATCCACCAGGTTACAGGTGCAAAACAAATATACATGTCTCCATTTATATTGCCCAGGGGCAGACCTTTGGAAGCTCTTTCCTCACTCTCCTTTCTCTCCGTCTGTGCAATGAAGAGAGATGAGAAGTCTGCAAGGATATTTTTTTTTTTCCTCCTGAGCTGCTATGATCTCTAATCTGCCATCAGCAGGCTCCTGGTCGTGCCCTGTGTTAATACTCATTCCCTCTTACTGTTGATAAGAGATTCCTTTCACATGAGCAGAGCTCAGGCAACTTCATACTTACAGGAGATGATGGAAAATCTCTTATAAAATCAAGCCCTCAAAGTGGATAACCTCAATGATGCTCTTCCTAGTGACATTCGGTGGCACTCTGCTTTACCTGCAAGCAGTGATAGATCAGCCCAAATCCCTGATTATTGATAAGCACAACATAATATAAGACTTCTTCCCATTACAACTGTTCAGCTTATTCATAACTCCAAACTTTTCGACACTGGCCAGGGTTGTGGGTTTTTTTTTCTCACTTGACTTTTTTGCCCTGTTCTGTCAAGGTGCCCCAAGGGTCAGGCTTTCAGCTGCAGGATGGCATTTTGTCACCCTGTAGCATCTGGGCATGTAGGAGTCATACTCACCATTAGAAAGATATTCAGAAGTCACAGATGGGAAGTGTGAAATCTTGGAGTAGGGATGCAGCAGGGAATTGTGATAACCCCCCAGTACTGTGTGCCTATTATTTTTACATGCATACAAGAACTCTGCTACCATAGCGTATTGCACACACTATTTTCAGGCTGGAGGCATGGTGGGATGGAAGAGTTCCTGGTTCTCCAGCAAAAGACATCAATAATTAGGAGAGGAGAGCTCTGGTTGTGTATGAACATACGGAGAGCGCTGACCCTGCTTGGCTAACCCTGTTACCATATCTTGGTTAATGTTATAAAGATCTATCAAACAGGCATCCTGGTTTTGCATTTGGCAGATTGGTTATTGGAATGAGGACGAGAAGTTGGTTCCAGCAGCCATAGATACACAAACTGGCAATGAGTCTACAAGCCTCCAGAACAGGACTTACATAGTCACAACTATCCTAGTAAGTGCTGTGACTTCTATCCCAGCTTCCCTCTCCCCCATCTCCCTGATGTACAGTCTCCCTCTTCCCCCTCATGTGCCCTCCTTTGTACTATATCATTTTTATTATAGCAATAACAATAATAATAATAATAACGGCACTTACTGTTTCCTGCCGGGTCCATAAAGGTATCTGAAAATTGCTGTGGCTAATTAAATAGGTATTAAAGAGCTCTCATGCTTCAGTGTGGAAAACACAAAAGATTATGACAAGATAGTAGAGACATCAGCATAGGTAAATTAGGAACATTATACCTGTGCTTTGTATTTAGCCCACAGACTGGGGGCTGTAATTCTGGGAAGGATAATCTTTATTGTGCAAAGAGGCTGAATCATACCTTTAAAAACAAATCTCCACTATAATCACGAAGGAATAATAGGTACCTCATAATGTATGGTATCATGTATTGTGTCATTGTATACACTTACCCTGCAGAAACAGATGAAATTTTACTAACTTGTTTGTTGAATGCTTACTATGAGACTGTGGAGAAGGCACAATACCCAAACTGAGTTAAAGATCTTTAGGGCTCTGTCCAGTCTGGTAGATTTGATTCTGCCTGTGCCCACATAGGCAGACATGCCTTTAAAAATTCAAAGCTCAGATGCACTAAATATCTCTTGCAGACCTGCACTGAAAAGTTTGTGCCCCTCAGCTGCTCCATTCCCCTCAGGCCCATCACTGCAGAAGCTGCACACAGATCCTGCGTGAATATGTAGAAAATGCCACAATAAAAATCACACTTCATACCTTCTAAAATATTGTGTGTTGACTGTGCCCTTTGGTACAGGAACACAAAGTCAGAGCTTTGCAAGGGGATGAGAAGATGCACATTGGGTTACTCTGAGGCCCTGATGTGCATCTCTAGAAACATGGAGTGTGACTCAACGTTGGTCTTCTCTGTGCCAGGAAGACCCATATGTGATGCTCAAGAAGAATGCCAACCAGTTTGAAGGCAATGAGAGGTATGAAGGCTACTGTGTGGAGCTCGCTGCTGAGATCGCAAAGCATGTTGGCTACCACTACAGGCTGGAGATCGTCAGAGATGGGAAGTACGGAGCCCGGGACCCCGACACCAAAACGTGGAATGGCATGGTGGGAGAACTCGTTTATGGGGTGAGTATCCAACCTTGTGCTTTGTCTTTACCTCTTCATACTAGAAAACACATTCAAGCCCTAGAGTAAATAAAAGCCCTGTCTTCTGTCAGCCTGAGCTGTCTTGAGGACTGCAGCTCTGATAAGGCAAATAATCAGGCCAAGTAAAACATTTTAAAACATTTTAATTTAAGGAGGGATAGCACATTTTGTGCCTATGAAAATGTCAAGATGTTTCCTTTCAACAGTTCCCAAGATTCTTTTTCTTTCCATTTTCAGAAGAACAAGTATTGAAAGGTCAAACTTTCCCATGGGTAGAATCACCAAATTTATCTTTCTTTGATAATGATGGGATGGCAGAAGGATAAGACTTCAAACACTCCACATACGACTGGTGAAGAGACCATTTTCTGTCTAGCCATTTGTTTCCATCATAGACCTGCACCCTACGCTTCTGAACCTGGTTCAATCTGGTAGCTCACATTCTGTGGTGATTGAAGTCAGATGGGTCTAATTTTCCCTTTTAGGGAAAGGGGAAATTAGTGCAGGGAACATCAATGCCCAAGTCTCTGTGTCACTGTGCTGGAGTGAAGAATGATCTGTCTCCTGCTGGTAGCTCCACGGTATGTGCTGACAGCCATTTCAATGCACTGCCATTTCCATTTTCAAGACAGATTGTAAAATAAGCGGAGACTGCACATCAGTTGTCACTGGAACATTTTTCTTCTTCTCCTGCATCAGTTATGCAATCAAAAAACAGTTCTGATGGAAGTAAACATCCTGGCATCCTTTTTCAGGCGATTGGCCTTTCCTTGCCTCTTTTGATGTCTGGATGATAAAGCTCTTTTAGTGAAAATCATCTGCATCAGATTGTGACACCAGTGGATAAATCAGACAAGAAGAGCTAGGTGGCTGCAAAAAGAAAATGCTGTGATTTCAAAACAGAACTGGTTATCACTAGTGAGAAAATGGAAATAATCCACAAATATTATGGGATGCTCCTTTCTAACATTTCTTTTGCAGTTGGTTTTGTCTGATTTCTTCTGAGATAGTTGGGGTAAACAGAGATCAAATGAGCTTAAACTGGAGTTAGTAAACGTATTTTATCCCCAGAATGTATATCTCTTCTCTGTCTCTCCTTTTCAGAGGGCAGATGTGGCTGTGGCACCATTAACCATTACACTGGTTCGAGAAGAAGTTATAGACTTTTCCAAACCGTTCATGAGTTTAGGTATCTCTATCATGATAAAAAAACCTCAGAAGTCCAAACCAGGAGTTTTTTCCTTTCTGGATCCTTTGGCTTACGAGATATGGATGTGCATTGTTTTTGCCTACATTGGAGTGAGCGTTGTCCTCTTCCTGGTGAGTCGCTTCAGCCCTTATGAGTGGCACACTGAGGAATTTGAAGAAGGACGAGACCAACCTGCCACTGACCAGACAAATGAGTTTGGGATATTCAACAGTCTCTGGTTCTCCCTGGGAGCTTTCATGCAACAAGGATGTGATATTTCTCCAAGGTGGGTTTCCTTCCCCAGTGAACTTTCATGTGATTTAATCTTTCTGTATGCTTGGAACCGAATGGGTTCCTCTTTGACCTTTCCTGAACCGTAGCATAGTTTTCTGAATCAGTTACAGATTCACAAAGGATCCAAGGGTTCATAGGTCTCCGACCCATGAACTTGGGACCTCAAACTTGGGACAATAAAAGTACTATTCTAAATTTAACCTGGGGATTTCTTTTGAGGGAATTTACAGAAATACAAACAACATTTTCTAAAGCCACACATCTGCAACCAAATTTTATCAGTTATTTATTTTGTTGCCATTATAAAAAAAAAAAAAAAGAAAAAAACAAAAACAACAAACAACAATCATTCTAGCATTCTATTCTAGTCATTCTATAAGGAAGTTATAAAATTCCAGTAAAGTAGGGAGAAATAATATGGTAGGTGCTCAGAGAGAAGTTTTATGGTCTGTGTCAAAGAGTATGGATCATACTGATGTCTTTAAAGTATTATTGATCTCTAGAAAGGTCAGAGGAGTACCCATTTTTCCTTCCCATTTCATTCAGTTGTTCTTCTGCCTGAAGGTTCAGTGGGATCCAAAGTCCAAAGGTGTTCCTGAAGGGTGGAGACATTTATTCTCTGTATAAATTAATGACTCTTGTGATTACTTTTAGTTAATTTTTCTTGGAAAAACTAGCATAATATAAGGTGGCTGGAAAACTGCATGAAAATCTGTGATAGAGACAAAAGCTGAGACTTATTTTTAAATGTCTGGGAACACCTTCATTTTTGAGAGCTGTATTCCCACAAGTCTTATGACAGCTTTTGCCTACCGCAGGAGCCCATGATACGTATATCTTCTCAACGCCTTGTACTTACAAAGATGTTCAAAAAGAAAAGAAAAATATTAAAAGCATAAGAACTAAATAGCTGCAAGCATAAATCTGGTAGATGACTCTGATAGATTTTCTTATTTATTTGCACAAGTTTTATGTTCAGTAAGTAATGTCTGTAATAGCTGAGATATCTGTCTTGTGGTATGTGTGTATTCACCTGAGGCAGGACCAGAGGTGAGCTGGGGAGGAGGTTTTTGACACCTCCACTGTTTTGTGTCCAGGGCAGAGGTACTTGGGGGATGGGGAGCTGGAAAAGGATTAATGAGCTGTGTCTTGGTCTGTGGATCACGTGTACCTGCAATTCCCAATAGGTCTCCTTTGGAGATTGGTTGATTGGAGGGCACGTGGACAGGTCAAGCACCAAAGCAGCCAGATGCTGCAGGACACTGCTATCATTTACCTTCTCTGCAGCTCCAAGAGGCACAACATCTCTCTGCACCACTCACATGCACCTGGGTTTTCCATGCAAGCTCATTGGACTAGGAAACTTGTTTGTCCCAGTTTAGGCTAAGAACATTTTTGGTCAGAGTTGACCCAAACCAGAGGTACTGCCAGTCACGAAGATGAATTTACATGCAGTATATGCATTTCCTGCACTTACGTGCCATGGTGACATCTGAAGTGATGAACTGATAAAAGCGGATAGCCTTTTTCTTTTTTCCCCATCCTTCCTTTTTTGGGTTTTGTCTCCCTTCTCTTCCAGGGAAATTTAAACTTGTGTCTCATGGGTGAACACAGTAGGCAGAAGTTAATTTCCTATATGCTGGAATGGTATCAAAGCTTGGGGGACAAAAAGGAGGCACAACTCCATTGGCGAGCAGAACTACCACTGAGCAGCCCAGCACAGGTCCTGCAGGATGGCAGTGGGAGGCCGGGCACCAGCTTGTTGACTACGGGGTGGCAATTGGTTCAAATATTAATGAGCTTGGGATAGTGGGGAAATAAGAGCCTGCAGGGCGCTTTGATAGTGACAGCTTTTATGGATATGTTTTATCATCTCACCATTGATTAGTAGGAGTCCAGCTGGAGCGTTCAGAACATGTTCCCAGCAGAAGGAATTTCAACTTTATCGCTGCCTTGTAACACAGCCCTGTGCATTAGGATCAGGTTATTGCCATTTTCATTCTCATTGTTCTTCTTGTCATCATTATTCTTATTTAGGAAAGAGAATGTCTTCCTTTGGGGATATTTTAATAGCCAGTTTGTGTTTCAAGGGGGAGTGTGGAGAGGTGAAAAGCTGAGACTTTGCGGAATAGCAAATTTGGAAACATCTTTAATAAAAAGTGTCAGGGAAAGATCAGTGGGTTTGATTCAAATAACAAGATTTGCTCTAGCTAAACAACACGCTTTGAATCACCATTTCAAAGTGCTGGTTTATTTTGCTTTGAAATGGGAGATGAGAATGATTCTGCCATTGTTATTTTAATGTTGTTAATTTGATCATCCTGATAATGAAAATTACAATTTCATTGAAACCAATATTTTTCCATGGAGCACAAGAGCACTTTTTGACTACAAATATTTGCAAAAATAGAAAATTTGAAAAACGATATATGGGAATTATTATGGCACCTGGTACTCTGAGTGCAGCTCCCTGTGATGGTTGCAAGTGGAGGGGGACATTTCTGTGAAATGGGAAGGCAAGGAGGAAGCAGAAGAGTGAGAATTTCTGTAGGATGTTGTTGTACAGAAAGGCTCCGAGTGCACTCCGTATTTCACATGTATTTTTCATGAGAACCTAGTGCAGGATTTCTGTGACACATCACTTAGAAATGAATGCTTGGTAGAGCACTGTGGGCAGGTGGGGATCTGCTCTATTCCAATATATTTCCTATACGGTTGCTTCTAAACTTATCACTACAATCTCTCAGCATCTCCCCAGTAATGTATTAAGCAACATAAATAGCTTCTGTTATACGTCTGTTCTGTCATTCTCTCCCCAGCAGACAGGCGCAAGTGCAGGGGTGTATTTTGTTTTTGTAGAGGTTTTGGTTTGTTTATTTCAGTTTTGTTTTGGGAAGGAGTGGAGGAAATTTGTCTGGAGGTAGGGGGGGTTGTGGGGTTTTTTGGTTTTTTCGTTTTTTTGGTTTTTTTCCCCCAGAGCATGTTTGTTTTAAGGGCATATGCCACTATGCATTTATCATTAAAAAAAATGTAAGATCAAAACTGCAGACACATCACTCAGCACAGCGGGTGGTGAGATTTGCAGCAGCTCCTTGCTCTTGTAAATGTGCGCTCCTCAGTCTTAGACCAGTCCCCAGGGAACTTTAGTCCCCCACAGAGACAAAAATTTGCTTTTGAAGGAAGTGGTGTCCTTTTTAAGGACAGTCTCACTAGCCAGAACTTTATTCTGGTTTTTAAGTATGCTGGTCACAACCTACCGAGCACTTTAAAGATACACTGTGAATTTGATGACCTGTAGATGTCTCAGAACGTAGCTGTGTGTTATGTTTTCGTAGCCTCTTCTCCTGAGGAGTGAAGCTGCTGAGCATGAGGTCAGCTGGTGTTCTTGAAGCTCTGAAGTCTTCATGTCTAGGCATAGGCTGGATGAGTGTGACAAAGGCCAGGCAGTAACCAGCCACGGCAAGTCCCACCGATAGCTGGTGGCAGTCTATGTTGTGCCTTTGGGTGCTGCAACATGAGGATGAGCAAGGAATCCATCCCTCCTAAGGCATAAATGGAGTGACTCAAGTGTAGGCACATAGCTTCAGACAAAGGAGGCTGTGGGCTCACAGACATTGTCTACTGGAGTGTGTGATCCCCCTTCTGCACTATCACTGACTGGTGGCCTCACCAGATGGGGTTCAGTCACTACCACGTGGAGTAATTTATCTTGGTTGAGGTGAGATGATCTCCGTTGTTGCCCTTAAGGTCTGTGCTTTTAAAGTACTGGGTGATACACAGCAGAATGGGGGAGAAGCAACATGTTGGAGTTGTGAGTAGTTTCATGTACATAGTAATGGACAGAAATCAGTGAAGGCTGAAACGGGCCATAAACCATTAGGCTTTGCAAAGTGCCACCTAAACTTCAGAAAACAGTAATGAAATTGCAAAAGCACTCATTAAATGTGAAATATGGACCTGGAAAGGAGATTCTCAGAGCAGGCATCAGAGGTAATAAATATCCCACAGCCAATAGCAGGAGCCTGCAGCAAGAGAAATGGGAAGTAAATATGACTCACATTGTACCATTTTTCAGAAATGTAATTTCATAAATTGTCTTCAGAGCTTAAAATAACCCCAGTGTGTAGCAGCTGTGGAAAGTGGGACCTTGCTAACATCCGGCACGTTGCTGCTGTTCCTCGCTCAGGATGGACCTGAGGCTTTTGAGAATGAGACCGAGGGGACGTGTAGGCTTCCCAACGCCCGCTGCAGCAAAGCAAAGTATCTGAGTATTTCATCTACCCCATCATTTTCTACAAAATAAAGGATTTGATTGTTGTGAAAAGGAAGAAAAAGCAGAGAGCAAACTATGTATTTTTGTTGGCAACTTCCTAGCTTGATCTTCTATTTTTTGTTATCTCAAAATATGTTGCTTCATATGGTTTGAGCCCAAAAGAGACTTCCTGTATATTGGAGACTATTAAATTTAATCCAGTCAGTCTTCCTGTGACTCAGAAAACTTATGTTTGATTAAAATTAAATACATTTGGCTAAAATATATCTTCCAGAAAGGCATTTATTCTTCCTGTGAAGATACCATGAGATAGAATATACCATTAGAGTATACACAGTTTCTCTCAGCTGATTGACTACAGGAGTTTTGTCCCCACTGGAGTTTGACACAAAGATAAATATTACCCAGTATCACCCAGTAAACGCAGCCATCCTGTGTGCCCAGCCAGAGGAAAACTAAACAGACCTCTTCAAAACCAAACCTATCTTTATGGGGGCTCCCTTTATACTGTGAAGTAGAAACAATGTGCGTGTATTTCAGATTCATATCAAAACATATCATAAATAAAAGGGAAGTGTTTGGTTATATCGTGACATGATAGGATATCCTGTCATGATACCTAGACAACACAGCTTGGTATCAATGGGTAAATTCTGCATGATTGAGAACCGAGCAGGAGATGCCCTGGTTAGCCTGTGAATGAAGCTTTTGACACCACCTGGGGCTGGGAGGGACCCAGACAGGAGAGGGCAGGTTGGGAGAGCAACAGGGATGCAGGAGCAGGAAGCGTTTCTGTGCTGGGTACCACACAGGAGCACTGCTGGGAGGTGGTTGAGTGCCCTAAAGACTGCGAGTGTTTACTTCAAGGAGAGGGGGCGCAAGATGGAATTCACCCTTCAGCTGGCTTAGGAGAAAGGGTTAAATGGGTCTTAGCTTGCCTTCAGGCTCCAGCCCTGGAGCCAGTGCAGGCATATGGAGTAGTGACCCCCTGGCTGGGGAGGGAGGGAGGTGGGAGGGAGGAACATACTGCTTAGGGAGGTTTGCTTATGGAGGTGATGAATGAATGCACTCTGAGGGTGGGAAGGAGAGATATAAATGCTGGCTGCTATCCAGTCAATAGATACCATCTATTATTTATAAGCATCTTGTGGACATTGGTATTCGTTTTTAGTGACATGGAAACAGTGCACTCTGCCTGATCTATACCGTGTGTAGCTGGGCTTGTATTTCACTGCACTCCTTTGCGGGTTTTCTCTTGCACTCAATCACAGCCGTTTGTCTGTGGAAGAGAAGTATGGTATTTATTATGTACCTGTAATTAATGCTGAGGATTTTCTACTGCTATTTTTCCTGTTTATTTACATTTCTTTTTAGATCAATTGGAAAAAGACACAGGAGACTGCAGCCATACTGCTGGTGGAAATAACAGCAAAATTGCTCTACAAGTTCTTGAGGTTTTTTTCTCCTAAACTAGCCTCTAGAGATTTTGAAAAATAGCATCACTTTTCAATTTCATCAAGATGTTCCTAGTACCAAAAAATTTTATCCGGTTTTAGACAAGAGATAAATCAGAAATGTTTAGGACAAAAATTTCCTTCTTTTTTTTTAGTGAGAGGTTTGATTGGGGTCTTTTCAAGGGAATTATTTCTGTTCTGTCCTTTGTTAACTTACATTTGCAGGGTACTTACTTATTTTGCTAAAAAAAAAAAAAAAATAGAATTAGGGAAATTAGAGCCAGCTGCATTTTAATTAAAAGGATTTCAATTCCTTCCTGAACTGAAGGCTGAGCCTCGGTGTTTATTTGGCAGCTCTTCTTGATTTCAGTAGGCATCTTCTCTGACACTCCAAGCATCTGCCTGTCTTTTTAGCCTGATGCAGAGTTCTGGTACCCATTATAACCTTAAGTGGGACTTAACTTGTCCTGGAGAGTCACTGGAGAGCTGGGCAAGTTGTCCCAAGGCAGGAGTCTCACAAGCAACAAGGAAAGATTTGTGCTTTTGTTTTTTTTTTCCTTGCCCTGTTTGCACAGGAAGGTCTGGGGGGAGCTCACTGGCAGGGTTTGCTGAAGCCTCTCTGAGGAGGTGGGAGAAGGTGTACTTGCTCCTACCAACTAGGCTGCTCACTGCCAGTTGGATTCACGGCATGGACTAGTGGCAAAGGGGATATTCTTGCAATGAAGGAAGAAACAGTTTGTCATTTCCTTGGGGAGCACGTGCAGCCTGTCCTGGGGGTCAAGGCAGCCAAACCAGCCTGGGTGCAAGGTTGGTTCAGCATCCCTGCATCTCCTGCTCCAAGGTGGAGTGAATCTGGGAGACTTGGAAGCTTGTCCTTGGGGACAAAGCTCAGGACCATTTATTTTTAGCACTTTGCTTGAACTGGTTCAACAGAGGAATAAAAGTTAAAAATCAGGATTTCACCTTTTGGAAAAGTCTTCCTTTTCTTTTAAAAGCATACCAAATGATTATCTCTACCTGGCAGAGTTAATTACATCCAGGGAGAGGAAATTCAGGACACAGGGTAACAGCAGCACTTGCAAATCACCAGGAACTGATGACCACACTTATTTCTGAAATGCACTTAACCTGGGAATGCGACTCACTGGAGGAACGGCTTGACAAATTACACAATATCTTACTAAACAGTCCCCTTTGGAGCTTGCGCACTTCCATGGCAACCAAAATGGGGCAGCAGGGGGAAAATGGAAATTCTTTTAAAATAGTCAGCCTGTCTATCCTCCTTTTCATTTGGAAGAATGCTGAAGGATACAGAGGACTCAGGAGAAGGAAATAACCAACTGAAAGAATATTGTTGGGAAAATGCAATTTCATCTGTAAAGGAAAAATCAGTCTTTTGAATTTCAATGCTCTGCCATCTGAAAATTTCTAAATGCTGCAGAGGTAACAAATGTTTCCTCCGCTGATCTGTAAGCCACTTTCTCAGGATGATTTCCCTATCAGGCACATCTAGTCACTCTTCCACAGCTCTGACTTCAGGCCTTTACCATTGAGATTCCTGGGGCACAGCAAGAAATTTGCTGAAAGTCCTGCCATTGAGTGACAGATTTACTAATCGTTCTACCAGCTGTGTTTAAAATAAGAAGTCAGACACTTGCTCCAAAAGCAGTTTCATTAAGCTAAAAATATATTCATGATCTCTTTCTTCAGAACTAAATAAACAGTTCTTGTATTTTGATTGAAAAGAAAATTCAAATTAGCAGGGGAGAAAGTGCATTGCCCTGCTTTTTAATCTCTTGGGAAGTTTTATTAGGGCTTCTCTGACTGTGGAAATGGTACGAGCTGCTTGTGCTTCTAGTGCTGTGCACTGGTTCAGCATCTTGAGTGACACTTAAGATTTATAGGGGTGCCTCTGAGATTTATAGCCTTCTTCGTGACTTGGGCAGGAGACCCTCTGAGACTCCAGGGACTCCCTGTTACACTATACTCTGATTCATCAAGTTTCAATCAGTAAGAGAAATACACTTTCTCTTTTCATTTCCTTTCCTCTTGATAACCTGTTATCCCTGAGCAGTCTGCTCACCTGGGGTCTGACATCCTCTGAGCTGCATCCAGGACTGCGCATGGTTGTGTCTTCCTAATAGCTAGGTAGGTTGCCAAGTGTTCTTGTTGAAGAGTAAGGGTTGTGAGGAGTTGAATGACCTCCGTCTCCCTGAAGTGGTGTCTTCTACAAGGCCGCCAGTCACACGCTGCTTTGATGTTGGCACTCCAGAAAAATACTGTAGCTAAGATGGGAAGCCCTGAGCATCTTTTTAAAGGGAAGCCCTGCTTAAATAATTCTTCCATATGCTGTGCATCACTTTTATCGGCACTAAGATATTATGCGCATACTCTGGGGATACACAGTTAAATGAGCATTGAACTCCTCAGTTCAAATTGTTCTGGCTCACAACACACAGCATCCACAGTTGCTCTTTACTGGTTCAGTCCCTGGAGCTGCCCAAAACCTCATGGCCTTCCCCTGTGAGGCTCAGAGTGCTCCTCTTATTCCATTGGAGTTGGGGATTTATTGTACCTATTCAGCTTTTGTCCAAAATTTCATCCCAACTACTTGTGACGGTAACTGGTGAAGCACCATATACCCTCTTTTCACAAGGAGTTCAGAAATGTGTTACATACAGCAAAAATGTCCTTTGTGACACCCCAAAATGGTGAGCAGGTAAAGACAAATGTATTGAAATATGACAGAGATGCTGACAAAGGTTGATCATTGTGAAAGGCTTGAGGAAGCTGAGTAATTGGGAAAAGCCAAACATTTTATGCTAAGAAATAGGGGCAAAGACTTGCTGTGTTTGGACATGATCTGCAGTTGGAGGAGGCAGAGCATGGAGTCGCTTGTGAAGTCCTCCATAATGGTGTCTTGGTCTTCTTTCCCCTTTCACTTGGATCAAAGGAGCCAAGTGACAACAAGAGGCCACCCAATTTATACCATCAGATGGTAGGAAAGGACACAGCCTGGGTACACACACTTTTCCTTAAGCAGCAGCAGACTTTATGATATTCAATCTATTTAATAAAATCATGCAGTAATTCTGATTAATGCCTACCCAGAAGAGTTGCTGCTTACCCTTAGATCCAAAGGCTAAGCAGCAATAATCCAATCATGGTAATCGTAACTTACTACTTTGATCCTCAGATAAAAGAGTCTATAGAAGTGCAAAAGTGTTACATCACCGTTATTTGGACAACTTCAAAGTGTTTTATATACACTAATGAATTCTCCCAACACAGTCTGATGAGGAGTAATAGGAGGCAAATGTGTGGACAGAGGAGTAGAAAGGAAGAGGGTATAGGAGTCCTCCTCACATGTTGAAAGGGAAAAGCAGTAAAAATAAGTACCTGTGCATTGTGGATAAGTGTGAGATGTGACGAGGGGAGTCCATGAGGACCCAACTGCAGGAGTCAGGCACATGGGATGCTCCCCTGTAGCAGCAATTTTCTCTTTCATTTCCTGAAGCTCTCAATAAGAAGCAAGATCTCAGGCTGCAGAGAGGCAAACAGAGGGAGGGGCAGCTTTTCATCTCACCAGTGCTTCCTAAGCCTTCAAAAATGAAAAAAAAAAAAAAAATCAACAAATGGAACTTAACAGGTGAAACAGGGGCGGGAGAAGCACCAAAAACGTTTTTCCTTAACAGTTGCAGAGTTTGAATGTTAAAAGGTGTGCACATAAAGCTCTTCAAAAAGACACTGGGTAGGAAGAGGGACTGGACTCATTCTTCACCACTTCTACAAGGGATACAGTATGTCCTGGTAGAAAAAAGAAAGGCCCAAACATGAAAGTAAAAAATATGTAACTTGTAGAATCCTGGTGAGTGATGACACTAAATTAGAAATTAAAAGCTAGGTAGAAGAGAATATTTGGGAATATTGCTTAAAGTGGAAAACTTCCAGTGTAGAAAATACTGTCCTCCCAAAAAAGACCTTTGTCTTTTCAGGTTGGGAAATCTGACATGAACACACTCCCCCCTGCAAAAAAGCCAAAACAGAGGAAAAAAGAAGGCAAGGTGTCCTGGAAGAGGTGTGAACTAGTTTATTATAATATTGCCCAGAAATAGAGCTCTAAATTGTGAGCACACGTAGATGGCTAAAGAGGATCTTGCAAAAATGAAGAACTAGTAGCATATAATCCAAAATATATTAAATCTTTGGGGGAAAAACAGCTTTTTCATCAAGCAGGCTTTGAAGAAGAGACCGAGGGAGAGCATATAAAATCTAGCAGCAGAGCAAAGGACATTGGCAGAATAGGCCATTGTTTAAAAAGAAGGATCAGTGCTGTTGTATCTGAGGCCACCTGAGGTTGAGGAAGTTTCTGAGTAATGAATCTCCTGGGGTGCTCTGGCAAGGGTTTCTGACAAAATTTTATGCTTGTCACCTTGTGAGTTTTTCTCAGCAAAGCGAACAAATGTCACCAAAGTGAGAAAAATACGTGAAGAGCCTTTTTCAGCAAAAATTTTGCTCTAAGGCATGATGAGGGCTGGTTTTATTTCCTTGTAGCAAAATCTGGCAAAACTGCAGAAGAGGAATGACTTTGTCTTTCATCAGAGCTGCCAAACAGCCTGAAGTGACCACGTGTTTCTCAGAAAAACTCTAAACACTCATCCTTTACATGCTTCAACTTGGTCAACCCTGAATCGGTCAGACAGTGGGTTAGATGCTCATTGTAGGTCACTTCCAACTGAAAATAGTCTTGTCTGGTCTAAACGACCCTGATTTGCAACATGGAGAGCCACACTGTGTCTGTTCTGAAGAGGGTGACTATATTTCTTTGGATCTAGCTGTTCTGTCTTTCAACCACACTTAATTTTTCATAAGGTTCCACCTCACCCCTTTATCCTAGCCCTTTCCTTACAGTGGGTTTTAGCAGCCCTCTGGAAGAGATCCTGCACTTTTAGGGATAAGTATCTCATCTCAGCAGCCAGTTCTAACTTCTCAGGGATGGTGGCTCCCTCAAGTGAAGGGAGCAGTTCTGCTCTGTAGGAGTGTTTTTATACTCTGGGTGGTAGATGGGTCCTGCTGAAGTTTAGGGGGGCTGGTTGCCCATGTTAGTCCATGCTTGTGTGGCATCTAGTGCTTCCAACTCCCTACCTTATTAGTTGAGTTACGTTGGTTGCGTATCAGCAACCATTTGTGCTGCATTTTGTGTCCATTGAAGACCACAGGAGGACACAGCCTGCAGATCCTTATTGTGAGTCTGTAAATTATCCCTTGCGTAGCTGGCCCCATATGACGCTGCCTCTGCCTGCTGGGACTGAATGTCTCAGGAAGGAGAAGATGGCAAAAAAGTAGCTCAGAGGTAAATTCTACCTGGTGACCAATGCTTCAGGCCACCCACCCAGGTGAAATTCATAAATGTGATTCATCGTCTTCTCCCAGCTGGGAACTGAAATAAGGAGATGAAGCAAGCTACCCTGGATCCCATAAAGTGGCAGGGCTCCCCAAGGAACAAAAAAAATAGAGCTCCTGGACACTATTTCTCTGCTTAGGCCATTAGGTACTTCTTGCTTGTCAAAATGCTAAGTGAATGTCTTGAAAACAGCACGTAGTAGCTCCATGTAGTCATGCTTATACTTAGCACTGCAGCAATTCAAGCTCCAATGACTGGGGAACCACAAGTGGCATGATGCATTTCTGACTAAGCAGGAAAACTCATTTTAGAAAGAAAAAGGTTTTGTCCATTAAAGGAAAATTGAAGAAAAAAGTGCCAACATATTCTAGAAAAGAAAAGATGAAACAGTGAGAGAGGCACTATATACTGCTGTCCAAGGCCATTAGCTTAGGCAGGGAGAAACAGCAAATAAACTGTGACTTGTAATTAAAGCCTCACAGATACACATCCACCCAGTGAACCTGGGAGATTCTGCATATTTGCAGACAATATGTTCAGTTGTTGCAATATTTATACAGCAAGTGACCCTCAGGCCCTTTCATAAAAGGACTTCTGCTGGGATTCTACAATCCATATTGCCTCCTTCTGGCCTGTTGGCTTTGGGGATCAGAAGAGCTGGCATGGTTTGCCTGAAAACATGAGAAAGAGCAGATCTCCAGTCCATATACAAAAGTTAAGCAGCTCTCTCCAATTTTTTTTTCCTTCTCTTTTCAAAAAAACAAAAATTAGAAAAAGCAAAGCAGGAGAGAAACAGCACAGGACTCCCAGTGCCTGTGCACCCACAGCTTTCTTATCTTGTCTCCCTGGTTAATGTTGCCCACAGGGAATCAAAATATGCAGCTGTTACCTCTGTAGAAAAGTTTTGAGGGGAGATGAACAAGAAATTTGTACCGCTGGGAGAGGTAAATGAGAATGTTAGTAGAAAACATTCTTATTTCAATGTTTGTAAGGGCTCTCTTGGCACTTTGTCTGGCAGAGTCCAGCACTGTAGTCCAGATTCTTGTGCCAGGAGATAGGAGTCAATAAAAAGTAAATGCAAACTAACAGTGGCAATAAAATTAATAATTCATCATGGACAGAGAAATATACAATATAATCACTATTTTTTTCATTAAAAAAACTGTTGCTAGCTCATTCAAAACTGTTCATGGCATAGCAGAGCATAAGAGGGTGAGACCTTTGCAGCATGTGCACGATGGATTCACCCAGAGCTATTCCCAGTTCCTCAACCCTGAACTAACTCTGTTCTTCTATGAATGACTATTCGCAGGCTTTTTAAGCAAATCGAGCGTTCATGTCAAGGTTGGAGATAAAGCAGTGAGACCAATCATGCCAGATGGTCTGCGACACACAGAAAAAGCAACACTCGTTTACACTGACAGAGATTAATGTTGAAAATTTGTTTGAAATAAGAGCAAAACTGGAGCCAAATGTTTGCAACTAAGCCACTATGAAGTCAGCCTTCAGATAGACCCATAAAATTATCAAGAGTCAGTATCAAATTAGCAGAGTAGTGCCAGAGATCAGAAGATCTCTGTGGGTAGAAGACCCAAAGTGTATTTGACCCACAATTACTAGAACAAACATATAAAAGCTTTTCTTTCAACAGTTTTGCATAAATTCATTCAGTGACAAATATGTCAGTTCACTAAGTCAGCCTTTATTAGAATTGAATTTAACAGCAAATCTGGGAAATCCTCCCAAAGCAGCTATGGCTTTAGAATCCCAGATTTGCACTTCTAATTAAAACACTGTCAGTTTAGGTGTAATTCTCCATAAGAAATGGATTTGGGGAGGGAGAAGGGAGAAGTGGGAGAGAACTGAGATGCTGCTTGAACAGTTTCCCAGTGAAGTTTACTTTGTATATTTTCTGGTGATCTTGTTAATGTCTTGGTTTGGTTTGGGTTTGTTTTTTTTTTCCAAAAGTGTATGTCTTCTAATAAGATGGCAAAGCAGAAGCAAACTCTTCTCAGCTTTTCCTACCTTCTACAAGGGATAAGATCAAAGAGCAAATTGTTTGATCAAGGATTGCATTTTGTTTTAAGAAATAAGATATTATAACTGTGTGATTTTCTTTTTCTTTTTTTTTTTTTTCTCTGAAGAATCTATCACTCGTAAGGCTAGAACATGCAAAAAAAAATCACTTCATGGGAACAAAGGGAACTTACAATTATTTTCTGTTTTCTACTGACAAAATGTATTTGCTTTTGCAATGAAAAGTAAAATAAAAGTCATGTAAGTGAGAAAATCAAAATTATTAATTTCAGCTTGGTCAGTTTTTCTATTACACAAATATAAAATAGTACATTCCAGAATTATCTTTTAAATTATATGTGTGGCAGGTAAGGGTTTAATGTATTATAAAAGATGAAAGAAAATTATTTATAATGAGAAAGCAGAAACAAAATTGTTTACCGTGTTAAAATTATACCTTTTAGCCTTTCAGAATTGAAACATTAAGTAATAGAAAAATGCAAAGCTTGGACAGACCCAAACCAACCACTTTTAAAACACTACTTTTAGAGTACATTTGCAACCCTTATCTTTTCATTCCAATTGAGAATATTAAGGTTTCGTTTACAATTTCAGAATTTTCACAGTGCTGAAATTCCTGTTCCCAGCCAGCTCTAATGCGAGGTAGATTGTGCACCATGGACAACGAGGGCAGAGTATTTACTACTTCCTCCTGCAAGGGTACTGTTGGAAAGGAGCATCCCCTTCCTTCTACTCTTCTGTGGGGGCAGGCAGGACCCCAAGCCAGGGAGAGGATGGAGGGGGAGGATTTTAGCCAGCACAGACAGGTCTAGGTGAAGAAACCGCATGAGATCTGAATTTGGATTGTGTAGGAAAGAAGAGTATAGGTGAAGAAGAAATCATATAGGTTGAAAAATGTGCGGTCTAGTCTGGCTATTTCATTCTTTTCTGCATTCCCAGCATTATCCATTCATTAAAGTCTCTTTCACTGTTGCCTTTGTTTATTTTATCCTGACATTTTTTTTAGATCCTGCTATTCACAAGATAATGAATGTGAATACATCCAGACGTCAAATAGACAAATCCAAATATCCAAACTTTGGCATATCTTTAAAGTGCTAACCACTGTGTTCCTTCTCACCTTAGCTCTGCAGAGGAGTGAGTCACTAACTCATTTCCGCACAGCAGAGAGATGATTGCTTTCATGTTATGCTTGAACAGGTATGGGGACATGTAAATTCTCCATACAAGAGGATCTAAGCACCATATTGCCCATTAGAGAAGAGAAATGAACTTTGGTAGGGCTCGAGCTGCGGAACACTTGTTAGTCAAGTGGAAGGACGTTTTTTGTTATCTACCGTGGAGTGAGATTTTCAAAACCTCAAAGTGACTTAAAAAGTACAAGGTATATCTACTCCTCTGTGACTGCTCTTACTAGAGCATAAACATAACTCCAAGTCCCACCGGCTTTTGACCAGGCTTTTAGCTCCTAAGTATTGAATTCACTTCTAGAAATGGAACATTATCTCCTAAATTGCAAAAGCACTTTTGTAAATGTGTCCCATGATGATAGCACTGCTGTTATTCTTCTTGGTCTACAGAAGTAACGGTCAGAAGGTCGTAATGGATATTCTTCTGGTAAGCAGTATCAGGCGTTGGCTTAAAATCTAAACAGGCCACATTATTATGCAGAGAAATCCAACTTGTTCTCTTTAACCTGTGTTCACTAATATTGAGCCGTGGGGAGGTCACATGTCATCATGTCTGCTTGTGTCATCTTTCATCATGGCCATTGTTATATCTTTTATTGTACTGCACTAACTTCCAAGAAACTGTCACTGGCCAGCCCTCCTTTGTGTTAGATGCTGCGCAACCACGGAGCGAAAGGATGTTAGAACCAGTCCGCTGAGTGTTTTCGCTACTGTGTGCTTACACCAGTTTAGATTCACTGCCTCTAGTTCCCAGTCAGTCTAGAAAGGAAGACAAATGTTGCCCATTAGCAGTGTCTGAAACAAAATATCATACTTGTGATGCCCTCCCCATGCTGGCACCTTTTATCTCCTCTCTTTTCCTCCATTGTCTATGAGAGCGAACACAAACATCCTCACAGCATCTCAGGGCATGAGGAGGAATGACCAGCACGAGCAACAGAAACAGCCCAGATGAGACTGGTTCCTGATGCAGATGTTCATCCTGCCCCATCTGGCTCCACTAGGAAAGAGGCTACAGGCCTATCTCCCCCTTTACCCAGCCCTTCTTGTTCCTTCCCAGTCTCAATACCCCACAGTTACTTTTTTTTGCAGTCAATGCCAGGTGCGGAGCTGGGAAGCATAAGCCATCTGCGGCTGACAGCAGGCAACTCCCATGGGATAAGCCAGTAATGAATATCACAAGGATGTGGAGGGTCTAGAGGCAGGAATCCGGCTGACTGCTGCTGAAGGGATTGAAACAAGTCGCAGAAATATCCCAGCTTCATCAGGAAGGAAAGGCTGTATAATTTGCAGCTGGAGATGAATGTGATTATTTGCCATGCAAATGGATTTTGCCAGCTCAAAGTGGCCTTCATCAGCAGAGATTGTTGTATTTGACATTATCCGGTTACTTTTGTTTAATGCCTCTGTGCCTTTTCTGAGCGCTTCCTTCCCTGAGCACACATCATCCAGACTAATTAAAGACAGGTATTTTTTTCCTCTTCCCATCAATTTGAAGATGTGTGAGCTGAATCCG
This sequence comes from Pedionomus torquatus, assembly GCA_013398155.1. NCBI lineage: Eukaryota > Metazoa > Chordata > Aves > Charadriiformes > Pedionomidae > Pedionomus > Pedionomus torquatus. Next base: position 206,061 of record VZRU01013352.1, read on the forward strand.
TAGCTGCTTCCCTCCCCAATCTCTCTCCAAATATGAAACAAAAGGTAAAGTCATTCCTACTGACAGTTGTGCAGGCTGAGTATTCTCTGCAGACGGGAAGCAGGATGGTCACATTTAGCTCACCTAACTTCAGCTGCTAAAAGATTTAGTCCAACCTAGTCATCCCAGTTCCTTCAAAATTTAACAGAGAGGGAGTAAGCAGAGGGAGCTCTTCACAACCTGAGATAGATGGGTTGAATCAACCCTGGAGGTCCCTACTCATCTCCCGAGGTTGGTTGGTGAGTATGTCTCTCTCAAAGAGTTAAAGATAGGGTAGAAGAACACTGCCCATCTGCCTGCCTTTCCCACAGCACCCAAGACTCCTATAACTTCTGATCCCCCTCTCTGGCTGGCAGTGATGGGGAGGTATAAAAAAAAAAGTAATCTGGGATGAGGGACCATCAATCTGCTCAGCAGTGTTGCTGCAATTGCCACTGCAGGATGAGGTAACCAGCACATAGCTTATGGGTGGAAACCACACCAGTGGCCTTTGTCATGCCTTTCTTAGTTTTTAATATTTGGATGATTAAGAAAAGAATTTGTGAACTCTATAGTATCACCTTGGTGATGGGTCCTGTAGACTTTCCAGAAGACCTTGAAAGGTGAATCCTTCAAGGTCATTCAGTGGCCTGGGGTTTATGGTGTGATGAACTTTGCAGCCTGGTTTCAGCAAAGCCCATGGAAGAAGAAACCAGAGGGGAGGGCAGAGACTGCTCCAAAAATGAAGCCCCTGTGCAGAGGAAAGCCCGACCCATCTCTAACCATAGAAGTCCTCTCAGTCACATGTGTAAAATACACTGCTTGTCCTTTTTGTTGCTATAATCTCTTGCAGTCATGTTTCCTGCAGTTTCTCTCTGCCACGGGTGAAAGCTGCTCTTACCATTCTCCGGGAGCATGGAGCTGACAGCACTCATGGTGGGATGGGTCTTATTTCCACACGTTAAAACACATTCTTTCCACTCTGCCCCGTACTCTGCACATGTGGGAGCTCAGCTGCTGTGCAAAGGCAGTACCTGCTCTTGGCTGGGAATTGATCTCAAAGAGCTTTGGCTGAAGAGATTTCAGGGTGGGTTGATTGAAATGAGGAGATGATGTGGTGTCTGCAGGAGCAGCTCGCCTCACATCAGCAACATTTAAAACCAAACTGGACAAAGTGGAAGGGTGTAACCAAAAACTAATGCAACTGGTGGGCTGTGTGGATTTCATCTCTTTTCAGCTTCAGTTTTGGTGATTAGCAGGGTGTGATTTTTCTTGTGATGGAGAGATGGAGTTTGAAAGTTTGTTTGCCAAGTTGTGTTAAACCACAGTAAATGATAGCAGCTGGACCCAAAACTTCTTGCAGACAGCACGGCACCCACTGTCACAAGTTAGTCCAGAGTCCTTAATTGAACTGGGACCTTTCTGGTACAATCCAATAAACCATATTTCCATGGAGTGACTCAGGTCAGCGGTAAGGCAGTGCTGAGACATGGTCCTCCGTGGAGAAATAAACGGTGTTTCTCACAGACAGGTCCTCCCTGGTCAGACTGTCTGGCTCTTTAAAATACTGTTATAAGTTACCTTCTGTCTGGGACAGTGCTCTGCATCTAGAGAAGGAGCATATAAATAATTTAGACAGAATACATGAATACCAAGATCACTCTAAAATTATCTTTCACTCTTAAAAATTACATGAAGAGATTTTAATATAAATTAATGCCTGCTTGACTTACTTGCCTCTATAGCATTCCGATGGTTTCAGATAATTGGCTATTTGATTGCAGCAAGTGCAAAATACCTAAATTTTAAAGCATTATTATGAACATCTTGTCTAACCATCTGCTGAATACAAAACAGAGAATGTGAGTAGGCAAATTATTCATTAAGGCCATAGCTCCTCTTTGAGCTTCAATATGTCTTACAGAAAAACACAAAGTTTTGGTTTTTAAACTTCAGGGGATGTAGGAGCTGACTTCATGACTCCAGCTGGTCTGTATATCTGATCTGGCTCCATGCTGGTGCTCCTTCCCACTGGGGGTACATAAACCCTCCTCACAGTTGTCTTTGTTTCTTAATATTATCATGTACTCTGAAAGGAATTGAAAATCAAAGCAAATTCAATCAGTTTATTGCTGATTTTTTTTCCACTCTGAATTTTTTATCCCACCTCAAATTACAATGATGCCTTGAAAAGCAGATTGAGAACTGAGACAGACCTTTGGCATCCCTGGAAGTGGCTGGAGAACGTGACCTTGGGTTAATGCCTGGGTAACTGATGGGCCTGCAGGAGCGAGCTGTACCTTTGGCATCTTCACACCTCTCCTGTCTGACTCTCCTCTCTGTGTTCAGGTCTCTCTCCGGCCGCATAGTCGGTGGCGTCTGGTGGTTCTTCACCTTGATCATCATATCCTCCTACACAGCTAACCTGGCTGCCTTCCTCACTGTGGAAAGGATGGTTTCTCCCATCGAGAGTGCAGAGGACTTGGCCAAGCAGACAGAAATCGCCTATGGGACTCTGGAAGCTGGCTCCACTAAAGAATTTTTCAGGGTAAAAAAAGAAACATTAATACAAACATTTTGATTAACTCCTTGTTTAACAAGTCCTCCTGGCCTGTCCTCTCATCCTCAACACAGGTCTGTTTTTTCTCTCTTGCTTCCCCTAACCATGTTAGGACCTGCTCAGCTTGTCCTTAGAACAGCAAAATTGCAGCTTTCCCTGTGCTGCTCTCAAAACTGGCAGTGTCTCTGGTACATGTGATATTCTGCAATTGTAAACAAAACCATGTAATAGCCGAGTGCTTCTCTGATCAGCTCCAAAAGAAACCATCTTCTGATTTTCATCTTGGTTTGCCCTTGTTTTGATCAGCAAATTCACTTGCCATGCACAAATATTGTACCCTTACTGTGGCAGGGTGGCAGGGTTGATCTGGGCCCTCGTGCAGAAATGGCAGGAGGTTTATTAACATCTTGTTACCCCCCCCCTTCACCTTCCTTGACCCATCTGATGTGTGAGTATGTCTTCAGTCCAAGCTGGAAATCACAGCTGACACCCAAACCTCTGTTAACGCTTCTGTTGGGTTTCTGCTGTCCTACACAGCGATCCAAAATAGCAGTGTTTGAGAAGATGTGGACATACATGAAGTCAGCAGAACCCTCCGTTTTTGTGAGGACAACAGAAGAGGGGATGATCCGGGTGAGGAAGTCAAAAGGGAAGTATGCCTACCTCTTGGAGTCCACGATGAATGAGTATATTGAGCAGCGGAAGCCCTGTGACACCATGAAGGTGGGAGGTAACTTGGACTCCAAAGGCTATGGCATTGCAACACCAAAGGGGTCTGCACTGAGGTAAGTAGCCTGAATTTGCTTCCTTTTGCCAAATCACGCAGCAAATCAATGTGTGCACACAGTTCAATCTCCATTGCCATGATGATCACGAAAGCATGGGGCAAGGAGGTGGGGGAGGTGGAGGGAAAGGGATATGAAAACTCAGCATGATGTGCAGGGAATTCCAACGCCCATTGCTGCTCAATGGGAGCATCTAATTATTCAAGCCCCGCATTTGGAGACTGGATCCTGGCTGATCCACTTGCTATGAATGTGTCTGCTGTGTTAGGCAATGGCAGGGGGGCCGCTGTGGTGTAACCATTGGTTTCACAGAGCATTATCTGGAAGGGACGCTCATCCTGTGCCATGTGAACTGCAGAGCTTTGCAGAGTATGGTATTGCCCTGGCTTGGATCCATGGTTGCAGAGGGAGTTCTCATGGGGAAAAGCATTTGGTGTTTCCTAAAATGAAATGCTGTTTGGGAGAGGTGGGAAGCCAGTTTTGAAAAAGCCCTGCAAAAGGTGTGCACTTTCATTCATTGAGTCAATTCAGATCCTGGCAAGCGCCAAATTTATGACAAGTCCAAAAGGGCACAAATCCTGCATTTCTGAGCCCAGACCTGCAGCTGTCATGTGCCTTTGCTTTCTGTCATGTGAAAAATATCTCCAGAGACCTTCCTTTAAGAAGAAGAAACCTTAAAAAGAACAGACCTAGATCTGAGTTAATAACAGAGCTTGGGCCATGTTCACAGCCATGGTCCTGGACATGAGCTGGCCACCCACAAGGTGTACCATACAAACTGACCTGCTCAGAGCAGCATTGCTCCACAGGCTGAAAACTGGGATGGTCATCAGAGTCACATCAGAGGTGCGGCTGCTTTTGGCAGTAGCCATGCAAATTCCTTGCGTTACAGTCATGAGGAATATGAGTTGTAAGGTTTTAGTGGGACTAGTAAATCCTCAAGAGCCAAAGCTTTAAGTAATCTGATCAATGCTCCAGCTGATTTATTTATTGACCCTTTTAAAATTATTTATTTAATGTATTATTTCTTGAACATATTTTGAGCAAAATATTTTGACCAAAATTTTATGTGTGGTCTTATACTTGCTTGCTAATGTAGCCTGACGCAAATATATTTAATCCTTGGTCTCTCAGTCAGTTGAGCATTTGCTGATACATTTGTCTGGTCATGCAGTTCCAGAGCCAAAAGCAGCCCAAAAAATCAAACATGTGTCAAGAGGTAGTGCATGGGTCCCAAGGATTTTGATTACTGCATTTATTAAGTCAGCTCAAAATTGAATTCAGCACTTCCCATATCAGCAGTTGCTGGAGGTTTCTTTAGAGAAGCTCAGGAATGCAGTGCAGGTGGTCCAGAAGGCAACCATTGCATCCCGCGTGGTTCAGGCTCTGAAATGACTGGGAGCTCTCCGAATGAAGGTGGATACATTCTCACAGCATTGAGATGTTTTCTTTTGCGCTCTCTCCAGTGTTTGTTTTCCGTCTTGAAAATATGGAAATTAGGATACAGGGCTGATTCTATTTATTTATTTATTTAAACATCAATCTTGTATCCCAATTTTGGTATAATGAAAACAAACAAATGGGAACATCCTACCTGTCTTGTAATTGTTGGCATGTAAAGAAGACATTTATCATACTTCTAAGAAAAAGGAACAACAAAAAAAGAAAATTGCATCAGTCATTTTAATTTAGCAGCTCCAAACATCCCTCTGCTAGGCATGATTCCAAAAATTCCTGACATTTCTTTCTGTTTCCTCTTTTTCATCCCGGCTGCATGTGGAATAAATTTCTTATGGGCCTAATGGCAAAGGAGGAATGCTTGATTTTCCATCCGATGGTGTTTCTTTGGAACAGCGGCTGTCAGTTTTTGTCCCATTATGTTTGTTTTGTTCCTGTTGTTTTAATCGTTTTGATCTTAGTAGTTCCCTCCAGTCATCACGTAGTGTCTGTTTTCCCCTTGGGGTCCTGCATGTGAGGTTGCCCTGAGCAAGGTGACATTCATGAGGCATCTGTACAGCACGGTCAGCCTGTCTCTTACTCGGATTTCATCCTCACTCACTCCCATCCAAAGAGGAAAAGCTCTGAGCCAGGTTTGGAGGTACACGTGAGCCAGACCTGTCTTAGATCTGGGTGTGTTTTAGAAGCTGGGCTGCATTTTGATTTTTGCTGCAACCTGTCCCTTTTATAACTAGATCGTTTTTCCTGCGTTTAGGATATGTGATTAGGAAAGAAGCCTAGAGAGATGCTAAATTAGTTCACCATTGTTTACTTTGCTTCTACATGGGGAGAAGACACAACTATATTCCCACAAATGAATGAAAACAATGTTGAAAATCCAGAAATAATACTACATATTGTAGCAGATGCAAACTTCCCTCCTACACCATCAATTAGGCCTCTCAGGCTGCTTCTTTCTCCTAGGTGAATCTGGCTTTGAGCATATTTTGGCCTCCAGATGTTAAAATTCAGTTGTATTTAGGCACAGCTGGGAAGGGCAATGACGGGAGGGCAGAAATTGCACCTTTCAATACCAGCTAGTTCAAGGTGTGATCCTATATGAAATGAGACAGTCACGCAGCTGCAAAATGCATCCATTTAGCTGACAGGAGCTCCTCTCCACCATTGGATAAGTGATCAAAAGGAAGGGGAAAGCCAAATTATCCAAAACAGAGGAAAGAAACTCTAAGGAATCCCCTGTAAGTCTGTACTGAAGGACTAGGGGGGGGTTGAGGTAAGATCTGGGAAGGGCAAGTTCTTCAAAGCAGCCATCCTGACATTAAAGTTCCCAAAAATACAAGTTGGTTTTCCTAGGGTCCGTAAACGAACACAAAATGTTCCCAGTTAAAATCCCACTCCCTTCAGGACCCCAGACCTCTCAGTCTTTCATCAAACGCTCTCAAGATGAAGTACAGCTTGTTCTGTGTGCTTCTCATGAGATATGCAATTAAGTGAAACGAAGCTTCCTAGGAAAGGTAACACAAAACACTTAGTACATGGCCTCAAAAATCACATGGCTGATACTGTGCTCAGGGAAACCCAAATGCATTTATTTTTGTTAACACCTTGTACCCATGTAGAAGGTACAATGTATTTTGGCTCATTAGTTAACTAATCTTTTGCAGATGGTTCAGACATCAGAGTGCTAATTAACCTGTATTCTGTTTTAGAAGGCAAAAATAATTATGATTTACTTAGTATCAAATTATTTCTGGAGCTACACTCACGTATTTCCATTGGCTTTAAAGGCAACCAAAGTTAGGCTCTTACCACAATACTGTTACAGTAAAAAAGGGAAAATATTCAGCCATCTTCAAACCTATACCTTTGCCTTCTCTTGGACTGGTAGCAAGTTTGACTGCATCTCAGTTTTGCTTTTTGAAGGCTGGATTCAGCCTGAAGGAGGTTCCCAGTCCTTGCGAAGGCCACAGTGCTTGGATGAGATCCCAACAGGCAGAGCCATCATGAGCTTGTGAAGGTCAGCACATTCCTCTTGCTCTCAGCCAGGCTGTTTTACAATTGCAGTGTAAGAAAGCAGCCCCTTTTGGTGAGGATTTCAATGTGTGGCACACAGTGCTACATGCACAAATTCTTGAGACGAGAGCTTGACCTTTTCCAAGGTCTGTTGATGGACAGTTCAGCCATCCAACTCTTCCACACTTTTTAAAGCCCTCTTACGTTTGTGTCTCA
>VZRU01013352.1:218110-227831 GCA_013398155.1 Pedionomus torquatus
AATGACAAGGAGGACACTAAATGTCAGGGCAGATGAATGTGATTCTTCTCTTCCCTGGAGCTTTTGCAAGATAATGGGAGGAAGGAAGTTTTTTTCCAGACCAGGATGGCAAGGTGCTACCTGCTTGCAGGGTCAGCCAGAGGGCTTCAAGCATCTGAAGGACCTTCATCAAAGACACAGGGATCTCCCACTCCTCCAGTTGCAAGAACTGTGCTTTTGTTTAAAAAAACCCACAATTAATTAAAAATAGGGTACCACCTGCCTTTGCAGGGAATTGTCTGATTCTCAGACCAAGGGTACCTTTTCATGCTGGGCAGCAGCATCTCTGCTGCCAACCATCCATGTACTCATACCCATCCTCTGACAGACCCACAGCAGGGCTCAGTCAATGGACAACACTGTGTCCTTCATTGCTGAGCTTCAGGTCTCGCCTGAATAAAAGCAGCCCAGTGTTTGGTGTAAAAGCCCAACTTCTGGAGCCACCACCTGCTCTAAGGACACTTCATCTTCTATGGAGACTGCAACAGCTCAAGATGCCATCACCCTGCGCTACCAACAGGCTCTGATCATGCAGGGTAAAAGAAAGGACCAGCCCTGATGGGGCAAAGGGCAAATCTGGCCTTACAGCCTTTCAGCCAAGGAAGATAAATAATGACAAAGAGGATGATGGACATGGTGGCACGTTTGAGAGGAACAGACGGGAAGGTGCCTGGTTGCTGCAGCAACAAGGCCGGGCTTTTCGGAAAGATGGGTTTTTCTTTCTCTTTTCACCTGCCAATCTTCCCCCCACGTCAGCGCTCTGCCGCTGCGGGAGACGAGCGGTGACATTTACACTCCCACTAACAAGCTGGTTCGGTGATGGGCAGCTCTACAGGAGAGCATGTGGTGTCACAGAGCAGGGAGGAGGGGAGGGTCCTCTCAAGCAGGGAGCATAATTTGGGACTTATTATTATTATGAGCATGATTAGAGAAAGAGCATAGATGAAAACAGCAGTCAAAGCCTTGGTGGGGCACATAGAGCTTCCTGCCCTTTGTGTGGGTCTGGTCTTGGAGCTGATGGGAGCAATGAGATGCTACTCCCATCCAGAGAACCTCTCTGCATGTCCTGCTGGGAAAAGGAAGGAAACAAAAATGAAAAGAAAAAAGAGAAGACAAGGAAGAAGTCAAGGGACACCACAGGAGCAATTTCACTCCTCAGCCTGGCTCATGACGGTAGGCTGTGCCATCAGCCGTGCCCCCCCGGTTCTGTGTTCCTCAGTGCCCTGCTGAAGCTGTCCTTGCCCTTGGCTCCTTGGAAGAAACCTAATTATGGTGGCAGAGGTGAAGCTCAGGCTGCTTTCTTCCTCCTGGCAGGTTTGCCCACCGCTGTGCCTCACTGCACCTTCCTTTGCCTTCTGCATACGGCAAAATGCAGTTCACTCAAATTGTCCCAATAACAACAGTAATAGTAGTAATAACAGTGATAATAATAACAATAATAATAACAATGCTGAAATAGTGGCTCAGGAAACTGCTTTGGGTCATCTCCCATTTCTCACTGGTCGATACACTGATGGCACTAGGAAGAAAGTGGAAATTAGGAATGAGCAGCCTTTCCTGGCAGCTAGACTGCTCCACCATTGCATGCAGCTGAAGAGGTGCCTTGTTGGACCATGGCTCCCAAACTGGGGGTGGAAATACAAGAATATCATGGCAAATAAAATTTTAAATTTGTGTATTCCCATGCCTGGCATAGCCAAGGAAGCCAGGTTTCCTAGGGATCTGTGTTTGCAAGTCACAGACCCACGCGGAGTCTCTGATGCTTAGTACAAATTGCGCCAATACATTTATTTTAGTGAGAGCATTAATAAGTTTCCTTTTCTCTACAGTCTTATTCTTTTTCACAAAGCTTGGAGGTCCCTGATATCTTGGAGATCTCCACCCTTCTATCAAATGAAGCTGCAAGTATAAGTTGAAAATTATTAGCAAGATACAGACAAATAGGCTGCTCCACCTCTTTCCCTGTTCCTTCCCTCTGAGCACAAAACATGTGCTAATCAGCCACTTTTCATTAAGGAGCAGGGCTAAGAGATTAGGATGTCAGGGAGAGCAGCCCATCTCTGGTGTCTTTGTCTCTCCCTGAAGCTGGTGCAACCCTTTCAGACTTAGCTTGAAGAGGTAAAGTACCTGATGTGTTGTAACCCAGTTTCTGAGAGTAGTTGCTCCGCTTTTCTAAATCTTCACTAAAAAACTCCCTACATTTTTTCAGCTGGTGCTTAAAAGTATACCCAGTAATCTGCAGAGGAGAGATGACTGAACAAAGGTACAGACAAGCCTGGGGGGAAAAATACATGAAGGCAGATTATAGAAGACGAGATAAATAATCCCTCAAACACAGAAACAGCAGAAATTAGGAGTTTTTTTGCAGAAATCTCTCATTACAGAGAGCACACAGGAAGCATCAGCAAGATTACAGTCTGACCAGCATATGAAGGTTATAGAAGGAAGAAATCAAACCTGTCTGCCAGCAGCAACCCTCGGGTCTCCAGCGGTGTAACACACGTGGTAACAGCAGCAAATCTCTGTGCAGCGACGTCATTCAGCAAGGCATGTGGAAAAGGAGATCAGTTGTGGAGTTTATTCCCAGTGACCGAAACTCTGCAGGGGTGATCCCTGACCAAATCTTTCAGCAGAGGGTTCAGGATGGAAAGTTTCTCCCCACACTACTGGAGCCTGCGGCGAGAGCTCCAACTGGGCAGAAGCTGAGCAGCTCAAGCAGCAGTGGAAATGTATGAAGAAGCAGTAGAAAACAACATTTTTACAGTGTTCTTGACTGGAGCCATCTTTTCTTCCTATTAAAAAAAAAAAAAAAAAAANNAAAAAAAGAACAAATGCAAAAAAATAGTTAAGTTCTCTTCTGTAGCAAGAGGCTTTTTTTAATTTTGAAAACTGAAATGTTTTCATGCTTTGTGGGTTAACATTTTTTCCATCAAACCCCAGTACTGCAAAAGACAAAATACTTTTGCAAAACGTACTTGCCTGAGAGACAGTGCCAGCACCAGGCAGACTGCTCTTGAATTCAAACCTTCCATGCTCAAGTTGGTGTTTGGTTTTGGACCTTTTCAGCATTGCTCCAAAATAGTTTTCTGCTTCCTGAATCCTTGCCCTTCCCAAAAAGCGTGGGTTGCTTATTGTAAAACCTGCCAAGCAAAGCAAGTGGGTCAACTGTCCTACAAGGGCAAGGAACAAACTGTGCCACCCACCGGTCTATGTGTCCATGGAGTAGCAGGGAACATCAAGAACCATGGAGAGACTTAATTCCCAACTGTGGGCACTTCTGCAGGCATAAATATTGTTTTTCATCTATGAGGATCTCAGATGTGCATCTCAAATGATCCATATCCAGGGAGTAGGACTGTCAATGTTGGTCAGACCCTGGTTGCTCCAAAAGATTTGCACTGACCTGTTGGGCTTGTCTAGTGGAATCTAGACCAGCAAATAGGTATCGAGTCAATATTGCAAAGCAGCGACAAGAACTGATCAGGGGACCTCAGTCTGTTTGCACTACAGAAAACATGAGGCTGGTATGTGGAGCTGAGCCAAGCTTTTGGGTTCTGCTGCTACCCAGATTATCCCAACACCCCAATTCCACCTGGTCATCCTGGAACAGAAGGTTTTGAGAGCTTCACTGAGTGACACAGGGGTTAGACATGGGGACTCGGTTTCCCTAGCAGTGAAACGAGGCTTTCTGAGACTCATCTCTTCCCCAGAGGGCTGTGACGATTCATTAAATAATTGTAAAATCAGAATGTAGCTACTGACTGTGAGTTGTGGTCCATTAATAGCCCTATTTATTGCCAACCAAATAATTAGCTTAGACATGCATCAATGGGTCTTGATTGCATATGAAATAACTGTCTTATTACACAGAAATCAAATGAGTTTCTGAGGACAGCTCAGGTGTCACCTCAACCTCAGTGTTGAAGAGGAAAAGGGGAAAAAAAATAAAAAATAAAGAAAAACCCCAGCCATTTCGATGTGTTGCTCAGCAACAGAATTTGCGGGGGAAACAATCTAGGAATGAAGGAATGAGCATTTCCAAGAGAATGGGTTATTTCAGGCGAGACATCAGGGACAAGCAAATGTCAAAGAGGTGGAGAACTTTTTTTTTTCTCCTTTAATCAATAATTTACACTGGGCATTTTGGGTAAAATAAGCATTTAACTTAGCTGATTGAAAAACGGAGATCCCAAACCTTTACAAAAAGACAGATTACTGAAGGAACATTTATTTGTTTGTGTGAGAGAAACATTAGATTTACTAGACACTGAATTAAAAATTGAAAATGCTCTTAGAAAGTTCACCTGTTCAAGTAAAGAGGGAGATGATGTAATACCAATACGTTGCTATATTGTGCAGCATCCTTCCCGGAGCAATCTCATATTAATTTTATTGTTCTCCTTCCCACATACCCTCCCCTCCCTCCCTTCTCCTTTCTCTTCTAGGACAAGACAAGCGCTCTGAGTCTCAGCAATGTGGCGGGGGTTTTCTATATCCTCATCGGTGGGCTCGGACTAGCCATGCTGGTTGCCTTAATCGAGTTTTGTTACAAGTCCAGAAGTGAATCAAAGCGGATGAAGGTGGCAACCCATTCCCCGGCCTTTCACACCTTCTATCTGATCCTACCCCGGCTCCAAAGCTGCCTTCAGAGACGGATGCAGCCCAGACCATGGGTGGAAAGCCAAGACATAGGGACAACAAAGTGACCGTGTCACTTGGCTTACTAGAAAGGAATAGGAGCATCAGAGGAAGCTAAAAGAGGGCCAAGTGGGCCATAGCGGGGCGCTGATGCAAGATCAGACATGTGGCATAATGCTAGCTCAAAATCCAGATACAGAGCAGCATCATAGCACAAACCATAACAGGAACGTGTTGCCATTCCTTAAAATTAAGGAAAGCAGCCTATGACAACGTGTGTGCAGCAGGGATTAAGTGTGCTGGGGTTGGTGTGATACAACAATTACTGCAACATGAAAAATTCCCCAAACCCAAGCAGTTAATAGCAAGATAAAACTGGGGTAGCATGGTAATGAATCAGATCCTGTTGTTCCCTTTGCTGGCAACCTGCTGGCACCTTTTGCAGGCTGGCAACAGTGATATATGCTCACAGCTTTGTTGCCCTGGAACGGATGATGTGGGTCTCCAAATTCAGAATTATGGGTTGTCTTAGAGAGAAATTGGCCTCTAAAGTCTCCTGTAATGTTGGAGTTTTTTCACCACCCTGTCATGCTCTTGCAGAAGCGTACTTCTTATGACCCAGGGGATTTGTTTCAGCCCTGAATTGTTATCTGCCTACATTTCAGAGTGTTGCGTCAAGAGTGGATGAGATTTGAGAGCCTTGGGGTTACACAGTTAATACATCATCTGTGGAACAAGTACATCTTGGCTCAGATAACTAGCAAAAACAATCCCTTGTACAAACACTGTTGTGTACAAGGGTGCAGTGAGATCTGTGCTGTAAGAGTAGCACATCCCTTTTCCTTGTCTTGACCTCTCCTATGAGCATGGAAGTTGGTATGAGTAAATGAAGTATGCAGTGAATTTCGGAAAATTTAGAGAGATTTTCACTTCCCTGAGCACTGAAACTTACCCAGAATCAAAAGGAAAACAAGTAATCATTTCTTTGGGTTTTATGTCACCATTTCACAACATGCTTAATGTTTTATCAGCAATAATAGCATTCCTAATTCACTGAAAATGTGCAACAGCTCTTTTCCCATTGAGATTTAGAAAATTCTACAGGCAATGAGAGATACATTGAGCACAGGGGTAAGATAATGTGAGCAATTAATGTCCCTGAATATACAAAAATTAAATGATAATTGCTGTCTGCGCTGCAAAGCTGGGTAGGTCACAAATATGCTGTGAAACAGTGTGAGAATGCGATAATCCCATAATTTTATTCTTATGGAGACTGCTGTTGGCCTCCTGTGTTACTTGAAACGACCCAGCTGTTAACATCTGGTCTAGGCTTGTCCCTTTGGCTGGCTCCCACCAGCAGTGGCTGCTGCACAAAGCCACTTGGCAGAGCCCCAGCAAGTGTCCAGAAAGATGGGCCAGGTCCCGCTCTAAACCCAACCTCTGCTCAGCAAGTCCCTGTAGACCCCCTAGACGAGCAGCTGATCCCACCGGCACAGGAGGTAGCTCCCTGCCTGGAAAGGCACTAAACTGACTGTTTCTGACTAGCTATTCCAGGTTTATCTGTTCTGGGTAATTCCTCACCTAGATATCCCAGTCCAGAAAGGATGATGATGTCCTTAGAGATATTTTCACCGTCGAGAAACCAAATCGACTTAATCTTTTAGTGTAATTGTCCTAAACAGGTGGTTTCCATAGATCTCTGAAAGCAAATGTTTTGGATGGTATCTGGAACAGGAAGATGAGATTTGGTTTCCTGAATTAGGTTTGCATTTCCCGGTTACCTCAGTCATTGCTGTAGACAACAACATAGGCACATGCTCAACTTCTCACATGAGGCAAGTTAAACATATGCTTGGAGTGAGTCAGACTCCGCCATGCATAACAGTACTGGAGTAGTAATAGCATATCTATGGGGGAAGTGTGTATAATACCTCTGCTCAGACCCAGGATGACTGTTCTTATGTTGTAGAGCTTGCATAGTTTTTTGCATATGGCACATATGCTTTACACCCCAAAAAACTGCTGAAACATTTAATTTTTAATTTAGAAGAGGTGCGAATTGATGGAGCAGATGCAGCAGGGACATGCAGAAAGTGAGAGTCTGTACGGAGACAAGGATGAGGAGAACAGTGACAGAAAGACAACACTGCTTGATATTGTAATTTCTCCAACATTGCTAAGGACAGGGGGAGACCCCCCCCGTCTTTCCTAAAAAGGGTTTTTGTTTAATCCCACAGCAATCAATCAACGAAGCCATACGGACATCAACCCTTCCCAGGCCGGCTGCAGCAGGAGGCAGTGGAGAAAACGGACGTGTGGTCAGCCACGATTTCCCCAAATCCATGCAGACGATCCCGTGCATGAGCCACAGCACCGGCATGTCCCTGGGAGCTACGGGATTATAATTGGCCTTTTGACCCATTGCCTGGGTGAGAGCAGGGACAGCCCAACTCCACCCCCTCCAGAGCCAAAACCAAACCCAACACCAACAAGACAAACGATGATGACAGAAGGGACAATTGGATGGATCTTCTCAAGGAAATCAAATCTGTTTCCCTTTTTATTTGCAAACAGATCCACCGGCAGGAGAACAGAAATAGGTCTGTACTGCAATAAGGAGAGTGTGATGGGATTTAACAGACTCGTGAACCGTCCCTGATCAAAGAACCACTGGAACACTAATGAGGACTATGCCATTTTGTTTTAACTTGGTTGTTAATAAGTCTTAGTGTGTGCAATATATATATTTTTTCTTACTAATTCCTGTGGTGTCAGGGTAACATCAGCCCTTACTCCCTTCCCTGCTCAGTCCTTCAATCTGGTTTAGTTTGGGATGCAAACCACAATGTCTGAGCTACTAACAGCAAAAAAGAACATCCGATAAATGGCAAGCTGAACTCCCTGCAGGGCGTCAGCGCTGACGCCTTTTGTCCATCGTGATTCTGCCTTCCCTTGTTCTGTTGTGAACTCGACTGGGGAGTTACTGCACCAAGGCAGACAGAGCTGCCAACGGCTCTCCCTGCAACAGGAAGGACTTGATGCGAGAAAGAACCTGAACAAAAACACAAGGCTGTTCTACAGGGGCAAAGTCATGAGTGATTTTGGAAACCCCAGGTAACCTGAAGACAAAGTGACAATTCTTCCAGAGATGATGAGTGGCGGTTCAAGAGAAGAATCGTGGGCCTGGAGTGCAGAGTGTCATGCGTGGCAGACTGGAGCAGATGGTTGGTCTAAGATCATGGTCGACTTCTGTTTTCTGTGAAAGAGGGAAAGTAAATGCCGTATTCCCCTCACATGCAACTCTCCTACCTAGGTTATTGGGGGCTAATAAGCAATTGTGAACCATTTCTTCATTGCTTAGCTTCTCTGTGTGCTCCCTATTTGGTGGTCACATAAGGGAACCACCCTGAGCCAGGAATAGACCATCTCAAGACATCCAGTTCTAGATGGCTGCCTATTAACCAGTAAAACACGCTAGAAGTCATGGGGCTGCAACGGGAATATCCCTGCCTTTTTGCTCTGAAATCCCTTAATGGCCATTTTTCTAATTAAGAGGGACATTTTGTAGATAGTTGGCCAGAATAGCTTCCTGGAAAGAACTGCTGAAGCAAACCAAGGAGGAGGCCCTACAAGAGCTTCATTCAAGCATCCATGACATTCAACAGCATCAGGGCTGGTCAAACTTGCCCTTCCCGTCAAGTTGTGGCCTGTCTGGGTACAAAGACAAAAGTAGCAGATTCCCACCCATGTATCCTTAGGGAGAGGGAAGCATCCACAAGGCAGGAGAGCAGGTTGCTGACTCTAGACTTGGTACTGCAGAAACCTGAGCTGCCAGACAAGAAGCTGGGAGTCCAACCACAGATGCAGAGATCAAAGGGACAAGGATGTTTTTCCAGAACTGCACAAAAGGTTTGTTCTGTGAATCACTGGCATGGACAGACAAATGCTTCCCAACATGGTGGGCCTGAGACACCTCCCCAGAAGTGAAGGACTCTCAGGGGAGCATCTGAAGAGTGAGAAAATCTGTGGGGCAGGGACCATAGTGAACCCACTTAGCTTTGTCCCATCTCACAGGTCCATCACTGATGGCAAATAAAGTTCAAAGCTTCTCACAGGACTCAGCAAATATCTGTCCGAGGACTGAGCTGCTATTGGAAAGTTCTGAGCTGCTTTTTCTCATTTTCTTTTTTTTTTCTTTATTTTTTCCCCCCTGCAACGTAGCAAGAGAGGAATAAGAAAAGAAGGGAGGCACATAAAGAGAAAGTGGTGCAGGCAAATGACTGGCACAGGTCTGTGAGGAGGATCTGTCTATCCAGATGTCCATAAGTACAGGTGGAAGCTGCCTGAACACCAGTTCCTATTAGTTTACGGATGTGAAGAGCAATACATCTACCACCTTTAACACCAGCCTGGTGTGAAGTATCTGTTCCATTTTCCCACTTGTCATGCGGCACTTTGGAGACCAGCCAGTCAGAGTCAAGGTCCTAAGCTCGGGCACAGCATGTCTTGTGCCAATGTGTTTTCCTCTCTCCACCACTGGAAACCCTTGTGATCCTCATCTCTCATCAGCAAACATGAACTCTGTTATCAGCCACTTCAAACACCTCTTCGGGTCACTTTGTGTTGATTATCACTATTTTTTAATCCCCTTTTCTTCATTTTAACTTCAGTTCTGTGTAAGGGCTAGCTTAGTTGAGGTGCTCCAAAAGCTAGCCCGTTTCCATGCCCAGAGCCCTCGGATGCATCTCCTGACCCAGCTCTTGCCACATCCCGGACTTTGCCACTGCAGTGGACCACAGGGTGCTTGTGGTGGGAGCAAGCTGCCGAGACACATCGGCGCCCCGTCCTCCTCCAAAGACAGGACTACGTGGCAGCAGGTGGCAGGGCAGTTAGAGAATCTCATGAGAAGCAACGCATCTGTGCTAAGACTGGCCACCTGTGACATGAAGATGCGAAGACGCTGTTTTCAAAGGCTTTTGATCAGTGGAGGGGTTTCAAAAAAAAAAAAAAAAAAAAAAGAAAGGAAAAAAAGCGCGAAAAT
>VZRU01013352.1:234858-251424 GCA_013398155.1 Pedionomus torquatus
CGATCTGGGGGGGGTGGTGGGGAAGAGAGAAAATCCATACCAGTCAGCCTATTTTATCCATATTTCATCCTTGCCACCTCCACCCTATCTCCTCCTTGCTTATGCAGGTGAGGGTGACCCAGGTAGTTAGGCTGTAGCATTGTGTCCAGGAGGGAATGAGATGGGGGTCAGCAGCCCATGGGGGAGCCTTCTGACCTCCGTTTTGCAATGCTGCAGGATACCAGTGCCATCCACCCACACAGTCTTAGAGAGAAGGCTGGAGGACCCCATGGCTATTTGCTTGCCACAGAGGCAGTTTCCACATTCTCTGTTTTTCAGGGTTTTAAACAACAATGATCATCAGCATTTCGAATTTCAATCTAACATACATGGAGAAGGCTGTTGTGAGTTTCTTTCCATCATAAGCTGGACTCTCAGTTCAGCTGGAAAATAGGAGGAGACACGGCAAAGACTTAGGAAAACTTTCTTCCTCTAAGGAAGCAGCTGATTTATATAGTGAACTGTATGTATGCTTAGCTGCTGATGTACTTTTTGGACTGGGGGCTATTTGGGGAGGTTTTTGGAAGCTATCTAACCTCATAAGGCCTTTTAGCTTTGATCTTTCAATTGATATGTTCAAAGTGAGCACCGTATTAATTCATGCTTGCACACATGTGCATCTGGGTGTCATTTAAAAATACGCCATCAACCCCCCCCAAAAAAATCAAAGATGAGCACCAAGAGCAGTTCTTTGGAGAAAGAAATGTCAGGACCTTTACACCCTCACTATCAATTCCCTTTCCTGTGATAATCAATGAGACAAGATGAAAGGGCAACCCCTGGAAGTGTTAATTGTTTTTTCCAAAGGAAAACAGCTGAGGTATTAGGGCTGAGTGCTCAAAGGGAAATCTAAGTTAACCCCTCTGTGGCCAGATTGCTCCATCTCTGTCATCCCTGGTTGGACATGGGTTTTAGCTGCCACCCTGGCAGCCACAAGCCATCTCTTCCCAGGGACTCGTAAGTAAGTTTTAGGCTCCAACAACCCTCTCCGAGACCTCATTAGACATCTGCCAGAATTCAGCGAGACGTCAAGTATCTCCATCTACACTGTAATGTATTTTGACAGGATCCTGACACAGAGACACGACCACAGTGTGATCAGCTCTTAGGTTTCATTTGAAGAAGTATTTTTGCTCTGGTGTAAGAGAAATCTACCCACCCCTCACAGACCATATGCCATCTTTTTAGTATATTTGCTGATTATCCAAAAAGCACTGAGGAAGCCTGAACACTGCCCCAGTGACTCCCAGATCCCCTTTTACGGTAATCAGCACAGAAAGGGCTGCAAAGTCCCTTTCTGAAAAAAACTGAAGCATGGAAAGATTTCCATGAGATCACTGCTACACAACAAGCTCAGACAGAGGGACAGGTCTCCTGGCTTTAAGACAGCTCCGCTCTTCTACGGTCAGCAGATCACCCCTCCAAGACCCTCCTGACCACGGAGCCCAAAGCTCAGTATTTCCAGAAACACAGGGACATGCCCACACTGCAAACCCTCATCCTTTTTAAATGGATTTTGTGATGCCATGAGTTTGTGCCAGGTCAGAGAGGACTGTGGTTTGATGCAGCAAGGCCAAGAAACTCCACTTCAGCCTCCCTCTCTTCCTACTGAATTTCTTGAAGGGACCAAAATGTTGATTCAGAAATGTGTCTTCAGGCTTAAAGAAAGCAAAGTCCAGATGAATAGCTTTGCCGTAAATGCTTGATACCAGCCTGCTAGGTACTAAAATTAGGTAGGACTTCCTGACAGTTGCACTACCTCCCTCCACCAGGCACAAGGGCTGCTTTCCAGGACAGGGTTTTCATCTCTAGTGTTCCCAGTGTCCCCTGATGCCACACAGAGGACCACACATGTGCTATACAGTGGGGTGTAAAGGTCTGTGTCTGGAGGATGGTGGAGAAAGGGTTAATCTCACCCCACCCCCCCCAGCTATTAGCTGCCAAACTGGGCCAGACTGGGAGGAACTGGGGGATTATCAGGAGCTATAAAGGTGTGCTGGGAGGGTAGAAAGGCTTTGTTAGGAGGGTTAGGCTGGGGCAGGAGGTCTGGCTGTGATTTAGGGGTGAGGCAGGCACTAATTGCTGCCTGCATCCACACCCAGCCCTATGGAGAAGATGGGCGAAAAGCAACTTGCTTTTAATACCAGAGGTAGGAGGGGAAGCTGTCATTGCCTTCATCCTTCTGGCTGCTGAGCTAGTACTTGTCCCAGGCCACGGGGCTAACGCTTAATCCCTTCAATAGCAAGAAATTCTTCAGCTGTTGGCAGAGACAGGAGGCTGCTGTGCAAAAATAACAGAAGGCAGATTTAAAAGGGTCAAGAGGGATCCTGAAAATTGCTGAATAATGTGCCTGGGGCTTCATAAGAGACTAGTGCAAAGGGTGGGGGGATGAATGCCATTAATAGTAAAGGGAATCAGGGCACAGCAAGGGAGAACTTATATACACTGAGCAGAGGCAAAACTCAGAATGCGTGCCCTCAAGTGAGAGAAACCAACTACTTCCCAGGCCAGGAAATACATTTTTGGTAACTATAGTGTGACAGGTAGTGCTGTGTGCCAGGAAGAGCAAGCAGCCTATCTCCAAGCCAGAGAGGAATAACCAAGCTTATACAAACAGTGTGTAAACATGAGGAAAAAGCCCTGTGTGTTTACGCAAAGATAGATCCTGACAGGCTGCTGTGATTTGTTTTTTTGGTCTGTTTTTCTCATGAAGATGCTTGTGTTTCTAAGTGAGGGAGGTGTGGTAGGTTTAATGTAAATGAGCTTCACAAAAACATTTGATTTGGTGGGGATGCTCATTAGCAAAAATGAAGACTACAAAAAAAGAGTTGTCAAAGTGAGACATCTAAAGAGAAGATAACGAGTTGTACTGCAAAGCACAACTTAGTGGAAGGAACGGTACTTCTATAGTTTCTCTGAAGGAGTTGTCTTGCAGCCACTGTTGATTCATATGAAAGACTTCAGATCTGGGGGACAGCAAGAAGTGATGAAAAGCAGTGGTTCAACACCATGACTGAGGGGCTGACTGCAAGACTACCTAGTGCTGGAAAGAGCAGGTGAAGATCTGGCTATGCTTGCTGATTGCTGCATGGCTGTTTGCCACCAATGAGACAACATGCTACAGGTGTTAAAAGATGGAAAGAAAAAAATAGCAAACCTGTTTAAGGGTCACAATGAGAGTTTCAGGTTTCAGCTGGGTGAAACCTTTGGTGATACCAAAAATGTCATGCATAATCCTGGCCAGTCACCATTGAGAAAACTGACCTGAAACTGGTATACCTGGGAATTCAATGGTGTAGGAAATCCTTTCTGGCCTCATTTACGTTCCTACCTGCCAGCAATGTGGTGGTCACTGTCACCTAAACACTTTCTATGAAACACCTTTTCTATGGTGTCCCAAGGGTTTGTAATTCTACTCGTGAGGTTACTGATCCATGGACTTTCCAAAGGCCAGAGGCATCTTCCCCTCCCCGGGCTAACTAGCCCTAAGTTGTCTCTCCAAAAGTTTTTTTTAACCTGCCTGGGAAATCTCGCCTGACATTTAAGCAGGCAGGAGAGCAAGATGGAGAAGGGGCCAAGGACAGAGTGAACGGGTAGACAGGAGAAAATGAGAGAGGGGAAGATGATAAAACAGGTGCTGGTGCATAATGAGTACCTGGTAATGAGCTGAGATGGAGCTGGTCCCCAACCAGCCGGTTTACAAGGCGTAGCAGGGCTGCGAGCGTGGCGCTGCAGGAGCCGGGAGGGAGCGGGAAGCGCCGCCGTGCTCTGTAGGTGTTACTTTTCTGATTTAATAAGCTTCATTCTGCTCCTCGTGAACGTGCCGGCTCCTTTCAAGGGTGGCAGCTTTGTAACTGGGGCATCACTGCGGCCCCCGTTGTCAGCATCTCTCAAAGGTGAGAGAAAAATCGTACGAGCACCAGGTTTTGCTGGCTCTGAGAGGTGCTGGGCTGAGAACAGCCCGCCTCGGAAATACTACCGAGCCGACACGTGGGGTTCCTCCTACGCTTGGCAGGAAGGGAAGGCTTAAAAACATAATTTCTACAGGAATAAAAAAGCAGTGTCTTTGTGCCAGTTGGCTCGGAGGCAGCGAGGTGCAGCAGGGAAAACATGATTTTGTTTGGTGGGTTTGTCATCTCTTCAGTAGAGACTGGCTCCTAATTACTGCTTTTTACCACTTCTAGGTGGATTGCTTGTTAGAGTGGGTTGTTTCCTACAGTGCCCTGATATGTAAATTGTGGAGCAGTAGGTTTTCAGTCAGGTGCTTCTGAAGAGCTGTGGGATGCCGGCAGTGAGGCCAGGGATGACCCCATGGAGTGGTGTGATGTCTCCTTGCTGCTCGGATCTACCAACCCAGGGTCTAGGAGCTTCACATGCCAAGTGCACCCCTCTCTATGGTCATGAAGCCCTGAGCAGTATTTTGCCACCAGCAATGAAGGAGAGAAAATGCCAAAAGTACAAGTTACCCTGGTATTATTTGAAGACCTGGATGCTCTTCTATGGCTCAGGTCAGTGTTTGGACAATTTCTGAGGTTTTCCCACTTTCACCCGCTTCAGGAGAGAAAAACTCCCAAGGTTTTTGCCTGGTACTCTAAGAATGGTGAGATGATTTCCCCCAGGTAATGGGGGGCTACAAGCCCAGTTCATAAAGGAACCTGATGGTGCAGAAGTCACAGTCGCTTCCTCAGCAGTCAGTGACAGCAGGGCCAAAAGCACTTGGCCCTTAAAAACTGTGGAGGATCTTTCTTACTATGGGATATTTCTTTCACTGGCTGATTGCTTTGCCTTCCTCCCCTCTGCTATTTGCTGTGTGCAAACATATTTTAAGGAAAAATTAATTCCTGAGGTCCTAGATTCCACTGTGTGTCCAGAAGTTATTATTCTGGTGAGCACTGCAAAGGTCAGGGGATCCTTATAGCTGGAGAATATTGCACTGCTCCTGATTTCATATGGCAGCAAAAAGAGGAGAGGTTCAAGGAGGAGTATTTCATTGTGCCTGACCACTTGTGTAGAAAGCAGCTTTGGGTCCCATCAGTGCCAAAGTCCCAAGGCACATCCTCTCACTCTAATTTACAGTTAGAGCCATGGAGAGTCTTATCTTGCAAGATTAAAGCAGGCTAAAAGCAGCTGAGAGAGGAACTTCAGAAAAGATGACAGCAACTTAAGCCTCTCCTGCTCTCACAGCTCTGCACATCCCAGCTGCGGAGCCGCAGACGCTGCCTTGCGTGGCAAGGGCCAAATGGCTGGGATAATTGCTCTCCCAGCAATACACTGGCTATGTACATTTAGCTTTCAATTAATTTGCTGGCTCTAAATGAACTGCCTCCTATTGCTTTCAGCAATCAAGTCTTGTTAATTGAAAATAGCGTTTATTTTATCTCTACGAGAAGACCGGACAAAAGTAGGGCAACAAAATGAAGGTAGCACCAAGTGAAAGAAGGAAGGGAAAAACGAAGTTGAGGACAGCAGCCAGTGTGGCCAAGGGAAAAAGTGTGGGCTTTTTCTCTTTTATTTTTAACCCTCAATGTCTTCAGTGCTTTCAAGGAGTACTGATTTGGAAGGATTTGGTTTTTCACTTGGACTTGTGTGGTCCCACTTCTATCTGGTTGTGTGCTGTCAGTGGGTTTATTTGTACTTGGGAGCACTGGCTTGTGCTACAAAGGCTCCTGAACATGGGGCTGAGCCCTCCTGTTCCCTCCACCTGTCTCGGTGCTGGAAGTGGGATGAGTAGCTCACATCTGGATAAAACACAGCACGAGCAGTTGCATTTAATGCCTTTCCTGGGGTGCTGGGTGAACCTCAAGTTGTTCATCCCATCCTAGTTTTCACAGTGGTAGCTGTGTCCCTGGAGGAACAGTGGCTGAAAAGTCAAAAGTTTCTGAAAATCAAACGACCACAAAAGCCTGCCTCTTGCTCCGTTTCCTAAGAAAAGCTCTTAAAAAGAAGATTGCCACATGTGCTGTACTGCTTGAAGACCGATCCCAGTTTTTCACCTTTAAATTAAGTTGCAAAGTAAGTCCTTAAGACATGAGATCTAGTGCATGTTTGGGTTTCGTTTTTTCTCTTTCTTGGGCTGATTATTTAAACCCTCTCTGTGAGTTTCCCACCAATTGAACCTACTGTTATCTCGTACACACAGTCGTCATCTCATTAAAGGGAAATCAGAGAAACTGACTTTAATAAATTTTAACACCCTGTGTGAAAAATCTGGCAATTAAAGCTTCTTGCCCCCGGACCTTTGAAAGCGACATGTGGCAAATCCCCTTCAGTCTTTAATAAGTGCGGCTCATCAAAGGATGGTGGCATGCAGGGGTAGGAAAGGAGGTAGAGGAAGGAAAGAAATAGGAGCATCAGGACTTAAAGAGACTTAAAGACAAAAGATGAGCCTCCATTTTTCATCCTCCTTCCAGAAACTGAGAGAATGAGCGTCGTTAGAAGGAGACTGATAAGCCCAGCTCTCTTTGGAGGGGAGGGAGGCAGGACGGAGGTGGGTCCAACCAGGCAGTACCAGGCATGCATCAGTACATAGAGACACTCAGAGAACAGTATTTATCCCCCAAGTACAGTTCTGTGATTATTTTTGTTGTTGCTGTTGCAGATCTCAAAAGACAAAATGTTTTGGAGAGCAGCAAGCAGGTGGATATCAAGCAAGGCCATGGACAAGGTTGGCTGCTCCTCTGTAGACCTTCTGGAAAAGCATCCTAGAGATAAACTTAACATCAAGACAAATTCATCTTCCTCACCACCTATTGGTGACAACCACTGACAGTATTGCCTTTCTGGAGAAAGGGTTTGGATTTTTTAATGGAGGAGAAACAGGTGGATTTTGTCACTGCTGAAGCTTGGGAAGGAGCTGTACCAACCAGGTGTTCAAGTTTCCTGTAATCATATGGGAACCTTTCAAGATATCTTGGTCCTTCTATCTCCTTCTGAAACCTTGGACATGCTTACTGAGCTCTCAATCACCTGATATCCCTCATTGCTTGAGCAACACATGATGATCTTCATTCCCTTATGGCACATCTCCAAAGTGCATAAAGTAGCACAAAGCTCTTGGAAGAAATGGCAAAGTATGTCTATTGTTTTTATTACTTAGACCCTTATATCTCTTAATCTGGGGCTAAAATCTTTCTTTTTTCTTTTTATTCCACTCCTTTATTATCTGGTCCTTACAGGATGGCAAGAGATGATGAATGAAGGAGATCTTACAGGAGAAATCACTGGTTTTTGTGTACAGGCAGGTGAAATACAAGCAGTGAGGAACTGATGATGGACTGGAACTCATTAGCATGAAAATCCTCAGGTGCCTCATAAGGTTTCTCTTCTGAGTCTGCTGAAGTGATAAAACCACTGGAAGTGGATTTTCCAGAAAAGGAATGGCCAACCAGGGACTATTGGTTTGATTGGATTGCAGCAAAGCTTCACATCAGGCCTGAAACACAACCTGTGGAGCCAACAAAAGTTTGCTAGAAGAACCTGACAGGAGACTGTGATGCAGCTTGGCTTCCAGCCAGCATGAAAGCCAGGTGAGGTGAACTGCAAGCTGAAAACCAACAGTGTAGCAGGTGGAAGGACAAGAGGAACTAACTCTCGGTAGGCTGAGGAATCCAAAAGATGCAGAGCAATTGAAAAAAAGAGAACTTAAAGTGGTTGCTGGATAGTTACCTGGGACAGCATTGCCTTTTCCTCTCTAGAAGGAAAACAAGCTGGTCAGCCTCCATGGACAATGCTTGGTAGCCATATGAAGAGACATTACTGCCTCTGTTTGCCTCTGTGGCATGCCAGGTTACAGAAAAACTTTTGCACTGAGGATGGTTGATCTAGCCTTCTTGGAGTACCTAGACCTCTTCTCCTGTCTTTATGTAGTTCCTGTGATCATTTTGTCCGTCCCTGTCTTTCCTCTTAGATGTTTCTCCACCTGGAGAGCTGATCTCACCAGGATAGGCTGTGCTTCCATGTTAAAAGGACGGGTCTCCTGGCCAGTCCCTGATGTGATGGGCACACAGTCAGCTGGCAGCTCACTTGGCTCCCCATGGTGATTCCTGCCAGATCTCTACTTCTCTCCTTACCACTTAAGAGTCCACACATTTAGGATCCTGGTTTATCCCTAAGATTCAAGCAACATTTGTGCCCCTTGGTCTTTAGGGAAGATATTCCCTTTATTCGGTTGGCCTTCATTGACACTGAGGTTAAGGAGGGCACACCATTTCTGCTAACACCAGCCACTCTCACGTGCTTGCAGAACAACGTGCTGAGCATGTGCATCTGTGCAGGGAAGGAGAGGGCACATTTCTCCAGCAGGATCTTTGAGCCCTTACAAAAATAGAGGAGAATGCAGCTGCCCTGCAGCCCAGACCCACTCAAATTTTGTGCAAACCAGTCAGAGGCTGAGACCCAACAACCAGCTCTGCACTGGTGACAAAGCCCAGCAGAGGAACTCACACAGCACAATGCCCTCTCCCATCACACCCCATTTTTGATCCCTATTCCCAGCACTCCCCAGCAAATGCTGCTCTACAGCAGCAGCAGCTCACCCAAGGATGACCAAGCCAAGAGGGTCCCTGCATGTTTGGTGGCTGTCTTCAGGTGGCCAGGGCCCTTCCTATGGCAAAAAAAACCCAAGACCATTTTAGAGAGAGCTTTTGTTCTGGCTTTCCAATTTCAGCAGTTACTCATCTTTCCATGTTAGTAGGTGTAAGGGGATGCTCAGCACTGGTTGTGCCATGTCCTGCAGTCATTGCTTTGGCATCAGACCCAGAGTAGTCCAAGCACCTCCAGTCTTCTGTCCTCTAGCTCTCTCTCAGCACAAACCTTCACTTACCAGGGGAAAATAGTCTGTAGTCCATCCTTTTATCACCCTGACAGACCCTGCTCCAGCCCCCAGGACTCTGGTTCTTCTGTGACTACAGCAGTGTTTAATTTCTAAGGCAATTTAGTTTTGGGCAAGAAGCAATCTCATCACCCCTGGCCACTGCCGCCTGCCTGCAGCATCCCACGTCAGAGCAGCCACTCCACTAATCAGCTGCTGGGGGGGAAAGGCGGCTGGGAGCCCCGGGCAGGCACACAGGCCAGGGGCTGCAGGGAGTCGAGGTGTTTGATGTTTGCCTTATTTATTTATTTAGCAGCCACCTCCTCTGTGAGAGTCCCTTTCTGTAGAGGAGTGATAAGCCGCTCTCGGCTCCTACTTGCCCACCCCTGCTGGCTCTGTTTTCTGCCAGGCACCATCTCGTTAGCATGCACTGAAAAGTCACTGCTTACATCCCTGCCAGGCTGCCCTCCTTGCCCTGCCTCCAAAATGCTGCTGGTGTGCCATGGAAACAGCCCACCGCACATCCAGGCTCGGCAGAGCCTGAGTGTGCAAGGGAGAGGGATGAGGAATGGCTCCAGAGATGCCCCAGGAACCCACAAAATAAAGATGCAGTTCCAGAATTAAGCTGTCATTGCTCTTCTTGCAGCTGAGTGTGGTATGGTACAGTGTATGGTATGGAAAGCAATTTGAAGATGTATAATTAAGTCAAATGGCTTGCACAGCACAGATTTGCAGCTAAAGGTCAATGTGACATCTTTGGAGCTTCACCAGGGATGACCGAGAACTGAGCCCAACAAGTCCCATGCTTGGACTCCCTTCCCTTGTGTCGCTTGTGGGAGTACATCCCCTGGTGTGGGCTCTGCATGGGAGTTTGTCCCTCTCCAGCTTGTGCCCAGATCCTGCCCTGCTATATTTTCCTGCCCACCACTACTCACTCTGCTCCCGGTACCCCCATTTCTCCTGCCCACACTAAAACCTGGGGTTTGGGCAGCTTGCTCCTGCTGGGGCAGAGCTCTGCCGGGAGGTGTTCCTGTATCCTTCATGTTTGGATGTACCATGCTGCAATGGTCCTGGCCATCCCACTGCCTCTCCTGGCCCACTGCAGTGGGATGGTCCACTGGGCAGAGCAGCCAGAAAGGAGAGACATGCTGCCGAGTAGGATCTTTTTTTAAGAAAGGGTTTGGTAGCGCTTTCTATCACAGCCACAGGCTCAGTGCTGTGAGGTGAAGAGAAGGGGAAAGCTGTTCATCCAGCGGTACCTTGCAGGGCAGGAGGATGCTGTCGCCCGGGCAACGGTTCTGTTTGTCTCCCCAAATACAAGTAAGGCAAGTTATGGCAGAGCTTTCTTTTTGGGCCAGTCCAACAGCAAGGAGGCAACCGTTAGCATGCATGGGCTAGTCACTTGTGAGCGCTGAGCGCAGGGGACACTGAAGATACAGAAACATCGCTCCAGTTGCTGAATTAACAGCAACCTTCTCATGTAATTGGGAGCCTGTGGCTGTGTGCCCAAGCCTGCTGCTGGCAGCAGCTGGGCTCCCACCCTGGCTTGGCCACCGATCTGCTGGTCAACCCTGGGTGAATGGCCCCGTTTCTGCAGTGCTTGGGAGTGGTGTTTTGGAAAGAGCTGGGGAGGACACAGCTCCTCCGAGGGTTATAATTAATATTTGGAAACTGCTGGCTGCTCTGGCAATCCCAAGCTAACCACATTCTGTCCATGCTACTCACATCTCTCTCCTCCTGTTTTGTGGAGGATATTTATTAATATCTTTATTAATTACATACTGCAGTGCACTTAAAATAGGGAGGAATGGCCAGTGCTTTCCCGCCATGGCAAAGCAAAATGTTACATTTTGTACTTGTAGGAAGTAAAAAATCTTTCATTTCACAAAGATGCATTACTAATTGCACAATTATTTTGTTCTGTGGTGCTCACAAAACAGAACTTGGAGTGCTTTCAGAAAATTCTGGTGTTGAGGAAATAATGACTTGGGATTTTTTAAAAAAGTACTAAATTAAGTGCTCTTCCTTTATGAGGATTGTTTCTCAGGTTTCTTGGATGTTTCTTCCCTAACCCATTTTAAGGCAAGAGAAGCAAAGCTTTGCTGCTTTAGGAGTACACTGGAATCAGTGTGGACCCTGAGAAAGGGAAGGGGCTGAGCAGGGACTGCTCCCTGCCCACCTCCCACCGCCCCATGCCGCTTTGAGCCCCTTTCTGGCAGGAGGCTGGGCTGTAGGGGGGTTCTTGCTTCTCCTTGAAGGATGGGCCCATGAAGGGCAGATGATACCTTACATGCAAAATTGATCCTGTGCGATACAGAGTTGCCAACAAACATCACAAATGCATAGAGCTAGAGCAGCTCTGGCTCCCAGAGGAGAGAATGGGGTGGTACAAAGCTTGATCACTGGAGAGCAGAAGGGCAATGTGTGCTTCCACTCAGCGAAAGGGACATTGGTGGAACTGGAATACAGCAGGTGAGCTCTTTTGCAAAATGTGCACAGACTGCAATACGCAAATACTCCCAGGGAGGTGGATTTTACAGGTCTTTAAATTTGGAGGTCCCAAAAGTTCTCCTGGGATGAGATGTGGGATAGCCCCACCTCTGAAGTGGTGAGCTGTAATGTCTCCTTCCATGGCTGCTCTGTGCAAGCCCACCCTGCATCCCTCTTCCACCACATCTTGGCCAGCCAAACTCAATTTAACACAGCTGTAAAACTAATGATATTGAAAACAGCTCTATGGACTTTTTTTTTCTGTGTACTTCTCCCTTGTCGGTCTCCAGTCACCAGTACCACCACACACATAAAAATCCAGTCACTGTGCCAGACGCCAGTCTCTTTTCCAGCTCTGCCCCAGTCTGAGGGTGTGCCTGGCAGCACATGAGAGCAGCCTGGATGAGCAAGAGCAGTCTTGCTTAAGCTCAGCAGGTAAGCGCAGATGTTTGGAAAACTAACCTCTTCAGGAGCAGAAATAAAAATAAGTCTGTTTCTGCAAGATTGATCTGCAGGCACCAACAGAGCCATCAGCTGGACTTCTAGGAGCGCGGCAACAAACAGCAAATTAGAAGTTGTCAGCCCACTGAGATTTCAGACAAATTAGAAAACGAAACGGCCATGTGGCCACACTGTGCTTTTCCTCAGCAGATGGCAAGGCTAAGACAGCTCCTTGCTCTCCTGCAAGTCAGCCCATGATTCTGCTGTGGTGGCTGGTGGCCAGCTGGGAGCTGCCCCCAGAGCAACCCAGGAGGATGCTGGCAGCAGCTGCCGGGCACCTTAATGCTGAGCAGTTCCTCCCACCAGCCAAAATTTTGACTTCCTGTCCATCACCTCTGTTCTTAAAGCAAGCTTGAGCTCTTTCTGCTTATCTTAGGTTTTGAAATACAGCTGCCCAAAAATGAAATGGCAGCACCCCATGTGCAGCAGGAGCTCCAGGCAGGCTCTGCAGGGTGTTCTGGCCAGAGTGAGCACGTGTGGGGAATCAGCCTTCTGCTACAGCCTGCTCTGAAAATGAAATTACTGCGTCCACTGAGCAGCATCCCTGTTAACTTGGGCAGCCTAAAGACAGATCTTGGATTTTCCTTAATATCCCCCAATTCCACCCAATTGTGATGTTCCTAAATCTCTCTCTTCTCACAGCAATATAGCCCTCACTTGTGTTACTGAAGGAGGAAGTGAGTCATGTTCAGAAACCACCCTTCCCATGGGAGGTCAGTGGGTCAAACAACTTGAATTGCCTTCATGGATTGTGATGGTCCAACGACAGATGTTTCTACCAATGCACAATATTTCAGTAACCATTGTTTAACTGCACTAAGGAGATTCTGAGCATCCCATGGAAACTCTTTCTTTATCCCCAAAGGCTGACCTAATGTACTTTAAATTCCGATCCCAAGGGAATGATGCTTCTGATGCTTTCGTCCACCAAAATTGATATTACTCCAAATTAGTTGGATAATTGATGGATAATTGAACACCTCTGCTGGTCCTGAAAGCCCTCAGAATCAAAAATCCTAGATCACAGCAGCACAGAAGCACATCACTGAGACACAGGTTGACAGCCAAATTCTGATCAGGTAAAAGCACTTATTTGTGTGGTTTTGTCTTTGTCTGAAGTCACAGAACTTTGAAGAAACTTTTGTCCTCAGTTCTGAGGAATCAAAACTTCACCCAACATTTTGAATTCAGATTAACAAAGCCTTCTCCCATTCCCTTTGAATAAAGACAAACACTTGCCATTTTCTTCTGCCACTTTCATCATAGAAATTAGTGCTCCTCTTTGGCTGAAATGTCTGGAACAAGTTAAACTACCTCCAAGAAATGATTGCACTAACTCTTTGTGCAACACAGGCAGAATGAAGATTCTGCAAACAAAGTGGAGGAGGGAGATTGCTTTCAAGCGTTTTATAATTACTAAGGTTTTTTTTAAAATCCTGTTTATATTTAACTTTGCACATTAAAATCATAACCGTGGTGTGCAACCAGGTGCAGTGTCAATATACAAAATCTTATTAAGAGGAGCAAATGAAGAAGATGGGAGGATTTGGGATGGGAAAGGAGGGGCATTGTGATGGAATTAACACCTGCTGATTTTCATACTTCCTAACAATGAATTGCTTGTCAAGAAACTCGATGGGGACCAACTACTGTCAGTTAACTATGCATTTGAGAAAAATAATTGGAATGCAAAATGCAATGGCTCACAGCAGTCTCCTAAATGTCCTGACTCCTTGGGTTTCCATCCTGCCTTGCTGCAGCTTGGAATCCTTTAAGGTACTTTCCGCTCCTCTCCTTCACTCAGTGATGCTAATTGCTGTGTTTTTTTTTACAAACCCTTGTTTAAACTTAAATTCAAAAGAGTCCTGAACAGTCTGGCTGGATTGCACTATTGTGTCTGCATCTTCTCAGCCCTGCCAGTGATGCTCAAAATAAAAGAGTTAGATTTTAACCAGGTTTGTTCTTAGAATGGAAACAAGGATCAACTGATTACTGGTCTCACTTAGGGAAGCCTCTCAGCTGACACTGGCTCTTAAGTGTTATCAGCCACTTCATATTAAAAGCTGTAAAAATTAAAGTGTCATCATCCTTAGACAGAGGCAGAAGTCCCAGACTCAGCGAGAAGTGACTTGTTAAGATCGCTCAGAAAAATAAGTGGTGAACCAGAAATTCAATCTCAATCTGGACATTATTTAAAATTCTCATTGCTTCCACAGAAGTAGAAGCAGGACCTGTGCAGAGATAAAACAACAGAGATGTAACTAGACTTCAGGATTTATATTTCTGTTACTTTTCTCTGGTCAACAGGCACACCTACTCCCACAGGCTGGCCTGTATCCTGCACTCTGCCTTGAACGGTGAGTCATGAGAGCCCTCCATAGATCCCAACATTTGGAAAGGGAGGTAAGGTGCCAAATTAAGACCTGAACCCAGGACTGAATCTGGGTTAAAATTTCTTATCGGGGATCTAACTTCCAGCCTCAGGTGGTCAGAGGCAGCAGCTGTTGGGCTGATGAGTCCGACCAGGTCAATTGTAGGATTCTAAAATCTCAGTGGCAAGCTCTGCTGATCATCCCTGGGGTGACCAGAATGCATCACCCTGTTTCTAGAAAAACTGGAGACTTTCAGACTGGGCAAAGGCACTGAAGCAGGAACGTGCTGCAGTGGGACCCTGTTCCCCTCTGACCCCACCCCTACAAACCCAGGGCTGAGACAGCCCAGGCTCCCCACAAGCACCCGGGGAACAGAAGCGCAGTCTAGCACAAACCCAGAAGCCTGGCCAGCCTCAGCCTGATCAGCAGCGGGATCTCTTCCGTCACATAAGAAAACATCTCTTGCAGAAAACAGAGGAATGAGAGCTTATCTCTGAGATATGTCATCTCCCTCGGCCGCCTTCAGCTCAATGTTATCGTGGAGCTGCCGGGGGACTCTGACCTTTGTGGGAAATGTTAAATCATTGCGACTTTCGTATTGTTTAATATTCCTCATTGATTAGTTTCCATCTCCCTGAAGGCAAGAGGATTTGACTGAGAGCCAGAGCTCAGCAGTACCCAGTGCTGTGGGTGGTATTGAGCTTTCGAGAAAGAGAAAGCTGACAAAATAAAATGCAGCAAATGACTTTCAAAAATAAAGACAAGAACACGAATAACTTTCAGAACTAGATTTTTCCTGACCTGGACTAAAATCCCACTACTGTTTCCATAAAGCTTCAAGTCCCAGAGACAAACATTGACAGCTTATTCCAGCTCTAAAATATGAATTTCATTTGTTACAACTACTGAAATTTCATGAGGGCCTGTTTTATTTTTTCTTCTCAAGAATTTGCTGTATTTGCTGTGCCCACCCCAGAGTAGGCTTGTGAGTGCACCAGCTACGTCTCCTTGCCTATGATCCAGGATGCCAGGAGCATGATGCTGTGTGCCAGCTCCCCAGCTCCTCACACTCTCAGGGATAGGACTTCTTAGTCCTGCTCAAGCAGGCAGGAGAAGGAAGAGCTGCCTCTTCAGCCAGCACAGTAGGAGCTGCTGCCAGGGAAAAGGCCATGAGAAGCAGGGCCCATGAGAAGCAGAGGAGGTGGTTTTCTGCAAAGTGGGGACCAGCGCAGCTCCCAGGAGGATGTCCTGCTCCTTTGGACCCAGAGCATCCGTCTTCACATAAATACACCCCTGTGCCAGATGTGCTCAATGAAGCAGAACCACAAAGTAAGGAGAGGACCCATCATTACAGCCTGTTTAATTGCCTTGAAGCTCAACCGTAAGCAGTAATCTCCTTCCTAATAGAGTAGTCAAGAATAGCCATGTCTGGGCAGCTCTTGCTACTTGATTAATCTCATCTCAGTCCCAGTCTCCCTTTCCCAAAGCTTCTACAAAGCTCTGACTCGTCTCTTTCCACTGAGTCACGCACAGCACAGATCCCTCAACTCCCAGGCTGTTTCTTCAGTCTCATTATATGTTTCAAGCCTGGTTTCGTTCTTTTCTTCTCCCTGTATCCAGCCAAGTATATGTTGGGATGTGGTTTATGAAGTCAGGTTTTGCATCACCTGCCAGGAATCCCAGTATCAGCCTCCAAAGGGTGTCTGGTTCTCAGTACATCCCATGCCATGCTGTCCATGCTGCAGCTTTTGGCATCACCAGAGGAGGAACCCCATTGCAGCAGCCAACACAAGAGAACACACCGCTGTCTTCTGCCCAGTGATTCCCTGCCTGGTCCCAAGCTTTCGGGGTCTCTGTCATTTTCAAATGGTTGTTATACCTCCCCAAACTGCCTCCCTCCCCCTCTCCCCACACCCCCCGCTCCTCTGCTGTGGTGTTTGTTAACTGGGACCTCCTGCCCATGAGGCTGCAAAATCTCTGCCCTCGCTTCTGCCAACAAGTATCAGAGACATGGAGACAAAAAATAAGAAAACCAAGGGAAAAACACAGAGCTGAAGGGTGGGCATTGCTTTTGTTGTTTTAAGGGGTTTGTGCTATCCCATATCCCGTGTCAGCTTAGGCGAGGTCAATATCATAGTAGCAGCAGATAATGGAGAAATATTGGGTATTAAGAAGCAGCTTTAAATTAATCTCAGCTTTATTTATTTATTTTTAAGTAGAGCAGTGCACCTCCTAGCTGCCTTATCTTTTTGGGTGCACCTGGAACTGTGAAGGCTTTAAACTTGCAAATCCAAAGCTTAAATGGGGTAAATAGGTTTGCTTCAAACACTGCAGAATGGTAAAAAAAAAAAAAAA
>VZRU01013352.1:261252-274587 GCA_013398155.1 Pedionomus torquatus
GGGGGGGTGGGGGTGGGTAGGCAAACCACACATGAAAATCATGAAGCAACACATAGAGAAAACCAAGGGGGTGGAGGGCTCCCCTGCGGAGAGGCTGGGGGGCTCAGACATGGCCCCGGGGGCTGCACTCAGGCAGTGGGTGCCCAGCGGGGGGCTGCTGCAGCAGGGCAGTGAGGATGCGCTGCAGCTGGGTGAGGCGAGAGCGCAGCGAGGTGCTGGAGAAGAGGTTCAGCTGGTAGGATGAGTCAAGGGGCAGGATGGAGATGAGCCACCAGCACCACGTCGGGCCATCTGCTGAAGCCTGGAGGGGAGAGAGGGAGAGCCGACCAGTGTGAGGAACAGGAAGGTGGATATGTGGCCTTTGGGCGGCATCGCTGATGGGAAACAGTTGCTCTGGTCATCATAGCAATGCCAGCTTTGGCTAAGGTACTCCTCTGAACAGCCCTTTTGTCTCTCCAGGCTCAAAATTGCTGGATAAACTCATTTAATTTCCAGACGAGTGTTCCCCAGGGAGTCTCCAGACATTGATGTAACTAGGAAAAAGTCTATACTAAACAGACAAAGCAGTATCATGTGCATTTCCTTGTTTAAAGCAATGTTTTTTGTAAACATGGGCCAAATCCTCCAAGGTCAGTGTCTTTCAGGGCATTTGCCTTATCTCACTCAAAGATGTGAGGCGCAGGCCAGGCAGGCACAACTGCTGGGCAGTGCTTTTGTAAACAGGCTTTTCAAATAACTGAGCCAAACTAAGCGGGAAATGCTCAATTCAGCTGAAGGTGAGTGAATCGCTGTGTAATTCTGAGCACAACGTTGATGTGACTGCTGGCCAGGACAGCCTTAGCCTGGGAGAAGCCAGCAAGAGCGTATTTGTAATGATCCAGGCAGGAAACACTTTCTTAAAGGAGTGAAAAATAAATGTGGGTTGGTTTTTTTTTTTTTATCTCTCTCTAGAATCTGAATTTTTCAGAGCCATTTAATAAGCAAACTGGATCCTACCCTTTTAGCTCCTCTCCTCTGGCCAGCTACGGCTGTCACAAAGGAACACAGTGAGAAAGGAGACCAGAGACTCGCTGAGCTGTGGGGTTGATTTCTTTGCCTATTTGTTTTTCTTTCTCTCAAAAGAGTTTTCAAATCCAGGCAGCTGAGCTTCTCAGTTGTTATTTAGGAAGAGACTTCAGGAAAACTTTTAAAACTTGGGGCTTAGTTTCCAAGCACTGTTTAAAACCATAAAGAAATATTAAACAGTTCTAAAAAATAAGGTCTACCATGTCTCTGAGTGACAGATGCCATAGCTGGTAATGGGAGTGAAAAACAGATTGTTTTGCCCATCCTGGGTGGGGGGAGCCAAG
Organism: Pedionomus torquatus; assembly: GCA_013398155.1. Taxonomy (NCBI): domain Eukaryota; kingdom Metazoa; phylum Chordata; class Aves; order Charadriiformes; family Pedionomidae; genus Pedionomus; species Pedionomus torquatus. The sequence continues at coordinate 262,602 of VZRU01013352.1, forward strand.
CTGGGAAGTCGGCTGGCCAGGACAGGAACTGCACAGCTTCCGAGGCTCTCCCGGTACCCTTTCTATTTAAAGCATCCCTTCCCTCAGGACATTACCTGGATGTCCTCTTCTTTCTCCGGCAGTGGTCCATGCTGCATCAAAATATGCCTGGAGGCAAGGTCTCCGTGCTCACAGAACCGCTGAGCCAAGCGGTAGGTGTTTTCATGCAGGCACTGCAGCTCCTGCAGCTCCTCCCCAGCCACCTGCGTGGAGGGAAGAGGAACGCAGAATGTATCCACGGGGAAGCTCTGTCCCACAGCAGTAGGGGCTTTTGCCCTGGCCCTGCAACTCACCTTCTTGTCCTCCAGGTACTCGATGTCGGCAGTGTTGTAGCCGTCCCTGTGTCCCCGACTCAGCACCCGGAACCGCCGCCTGCCAATGGTGTCCACCAAAGACCTCCCATCCGCCAGCAGCTCGATCTGCCGAATCTCCAGCATGCAGCCATAGTCAGCAAAACTGGAGGGAGCCAGGGAGAGAAAAGGAGGCCTGAGCTGGGATACTTGTGGTTGAAGAGCTGCTCCTCCTGAAGGCACCCCCTCCAAAGGAGGAAAAGGCCCAGGAACAATCTGGAGGGGGTTGTTGTCCCCTGAACAACACAGGAGGGGCCAAATTCAGTGATTCACTCAACTCTTTTGAGCTACTACTTGCTGCTAAGAGGGCAGGGAATAATGACTACACTGCCTGCACTCCGTTGGATTTGCCATACACCAAAATGACAAGTCCTCATATTGCCCTGATGTCCAATAGTCCTGAAGACACCATTCCTTGCAGAGATACCCTCCCAAAGCCCAGAAAATGTTATTTATCATTTCCCTTGAACAGGACTGGAACACAGGGAGGATACAACATCTAAATACAGGTATTTTACATAGTACTTGGGTTAGGAGCCTGGAAACTGAGCCCACTCAAGATTTGGAGGTGCCACCAGGAACATAAGGATGGCCACATGGTACCAAACAAAAGCTAATTTAGCCCAGTGTCATCTCACAGCTTGTTAAGGATGGAGTATGAGAAATAGGGCAATTTTAAAGTGCTCACTAAGAGGAGCTGGCGGACATGGCCAGGGAAGCATGTAGCTCAGAGATGTCCTGAGCCAGAAGCTGTTCCCAGAACATATTTAACAGCCACTGCTGGCTCTGCTCAGCTTCAGTGCTGGCCCCATTCCTTGCTTGGCCAGTGGTGATGCTGGGAGGCAGTGAGATCCCGTTTCACTCTGCACCACCTCCCTGCCGATTTTATCTGCTGGGTGCAGCAGGACAGGAAATTGCACCTGGTTCCTCCTTTCTGAACTACTCAGGATTTTAGACATTTGTTGCTGGGGCAGAGAGGGGAGAATCAGCAGGGGCAGAGGGAAGCCTCCTTGCCAAGGAGCTCACCTTTTCCCATTCTCATATATACACATGCCGAACCTCCTCGTGCCGGTCTCCTGGCACCGCCGGATCATGAGGCGGTAGCGAGGCTCGAAGACATGGAGAGGGCAGGGAATGCCTGGGAAGGACATCGTGCAGACGAAGATGGGGATGTTCTTGGTCAGGCTGAGGGACAGGAGGAGCAACACGATGAAACATCCCTGAGAAAATCGCATCCCAAAGGCTCTGCACTGCCTGCTCCCTCAAATCAGATGTGCCCTTTATCCCAAGAAGCGATGCTTTGGCACAGATCAATACCAAAGTTTCCACTTTGCTCACCAAGAGCCCAAGGAACAGACTCTGCTTACAAAACAGCTCCTTGCAGAGATGACCCCTCATCCCCAGGTGCCCCATGGGGAATGCCCACACCCACCCAGCATTGCTTTAACATGGCCCTAGAAGTGAGACAGACATCACTTGAGCAGAATCAAGCCAGAGTAATGGTATGTGGCCTGGACAGCCCCCTCAGAGCCCCTCCCAGCCCCTGTGCACACACACATGCACACACACACAGAAGAGCAGGTCCCTGCTTACTTGGAGAGCTCTGCCATCTCAGCCTGGTGCAGGTCCCGGCGCTCAGCCAGCTGTGCGGGGAAGGTGGCCAGCATGATGTCCTGCAGCAGCACGGTGGGGCTGTAGCTTCCAGCCTTCAGGTACTAAAAGAAATCAGGCCCAGAAATAGGTTGGAGAAGAGCTGCAGGGGGCAGCCCTGAAGCCCTGCCAGGTTCTGAGTCACGGTCACTTTCATTGGAGCTGACGGTAATTTTAGAGAAAGTTGGGGATGAAATCTGTTGGGGGATGTCAAGCCATCTAGCAGGATGGGATGTCAGCTCCACTGAGACCTCTGGACGCAGCTCAGACCCAGGGTCCATCCAAGGCAGCGTCCTGTCTCTGACAGTGATGCAGTCCTTGTATGACAACCTAATTTCCCTGACGGTCTCATATGAATCCCTTTTCATTAAAGATTAAATCAAATCTCCAGGCTAGCAGGTTTTCCATCCGTTTCCATTTTTAAAAGTAATTAGCATTCGCTTCTTTCCTTCTCTCTCTCTCCCTACCTCTCAGTCCTGTTTACAGTCTCACTAAATCACTATGTCATCTTGTGGAAATGAATCTCTTGATCTTAATTATCAACTGTCTGGTCATTCCCATGTCAGTGGAGCTGACACCACCATCCTAGGGAGCTGTTAACATAAGAGCATTGCACCTTCCCACCCCAGCCCTGGGCACACTCTGTCCCTTGGGCTCCATCCCACAGGACACATTCTCTCACCTCTCTCAGGCTCTGTTTGCAGAGGGGACAGTTGGGTCGGTGGTCCAGGCAGCGTTCAAGGCACTCCTTGCAGAAGGTGTGCCCACATGGTGTCGTCACTGGCTCAAAGAACATCCTGCAAAGAGACCAAAGTTAAGGGACCACAGAGAGTAACTTAAGGGAAGGAGCACAGGTTAAGCCCAGCAGAGAGACTTCACAGGGCTAGGTGCCCTCAAAGCTGTCATTCCCCAGCTGGTGGCTCAGCACCCCGCTTTGCAAACCATGGATGATCTCAGCCCCATGGTTCTGGAGTCCCACAAAGCACTCAGGGATTTGAAGAGGCCCAGACTGCTGCTGCAAGGGTCGAGCAGGTCAGGGTTGGCAAAGCCACAGGTGCAGCTTCTGGCTATCCCCAGCCATTTCCCTGCACCTTCCTTAAATCACCTTGCTGAGAGGAAGAGCTTTCGCTTCCAGCAGGTAGAAGACATTTCCCATGTCCTCACCTCGCATTTCAAGGGAAATCTGCTGCCTTCACCAGCCTTCTGCACTGAAGACAGCGATGCTGCAGGGATATGATACCGCAGAACGCTATCTCACTGTGTATCCCAAGCCCTGGTAGCCCATGGCTACAAAACTCACCTTCACTGAAACTGCCTTGGCTAAGCTTTGCTCACAACTCCTGTTAATTAGGCATAAAGGTTCCTAACTGAACTATTCCTTTAATTAGAAGGCTTCACTCAGATGGTTGAGACTGTTGGACTTGCACGATGATGTAAGAGAACTGTCCCAGGCCTGAGCAGAGCTCCCTGTCCCTGAGGGGTCCCTGCAGGTCCCATCAGTATACACATGGCACCCCTTGGTCCTGGGAGGGCTGTGGTTCCCCAGACATTGCAGTGATGTGTGGCCCAAAAGGCAGCAATGGGAAAGGGCTGCCTTCTCCCCTGCTCCAAGGGCTGAGCTGGCAGCAAACACTTGGGAGTTCCAGGACCAGAAATGAAGCTCTCAGGAAAGCCCTGCTCAGCACTGAGTCCTGGCTCCTCCTAAACATTATGTCTCCCTGGTCTCAGAAGAGACCTAAATTCATCTAATTGAGATCTTAATCTCTCTCTCCCTTATGCCATGCCCAGACCTGGACAAAGCCACCACACAGGAGACGTTGATCATCTTGCACGTCTGGCAGTGCAACACCCAGCCCTCGCCAGCAGTTGGTTACACAACCGCTCGAAGTCCTGGGTCACTCCAGAAATAACAGCCTGGTTTCAGCATGCCCTGTGGCAGTACCCAGCCCTTCCCCAGCCCTGAGCCAGCAGTGGGGGGACCTGGGCTCTATCCTGTCCCCTTTTCTACCTCCAACAGGCACAGAGCTCGGAAATGCTCCCCTCATTGTTTCCAATGTCCCTGTCAGGGATGGTATTTACCTGGGGCAACACCTTCCTGTTCCAGCCTGCAGATACATAGGACAAACACTGCTTTCAGTCTTTGACCCTGCTGAATATCCCCACCTCCACACCGATGTCCCAAGCACTACAGACTTAATGATCTGAGCTCTTACAGCCTGGCAATGCAAAGCATGCCCCTGTCCTCCCCTCTTATCTCTACTGAAATCTGCCTTTCAGCAGTACTGGGGACTGAGTTTGCTATTAAGATGTGAAGAAAGATCCACACCAGGAAAGAAAACTCAGCAGGTGCTGGTTCTTCATCCTAAAAGCTCTCCCGCTGAAGAACTCACCGTATGCAGAGGGAGCACTCCAAGTCCGACACACTCAGCAGCTCCCTGAGGCACAGCTGGGTACACTTTGTTGCTGCTGTTTCCTCTTCATTATCTAGTGGGGAAAGAGAAGGAAAGAGAAGATGACCCCCCATTTTAATAGTGAAAATTAATCTTTGCTCTCTGACCTTGATCTGAGGTGCAAGTAGTTAACTGCTACACAAAGTGCTTTGAAAGTTAAAAACAAAACCACTAGGAAATGTGACACAGACCCCTCTATTAACCTACTCATGTTTATCCATAGCTTTTTACATCAGTGGGTCTCATGGTGCTTGGTAGAAGCAGGGAAGACAGGGAAACTGAGGCACTGAGAGATGAAGTGACCTAAGAGGCTCCCAGATGGAGGTCTCTGGACACCGGCCACAGGGCATCATCACTGCTTTAAGCAAACTCACGCACTGGACGTTGATAGCAAGTTAATGCCAACAGAAGTGCCTCTTCCCCCAGCGTGTGACACACTGCGCCATATCGCAAGGGAATTTAAGTTCTGACCTAAAATTCATGGGAACCAAAGGAAGCCTCTCCCTGACTCCACACAGGGAACAGAGATGTCTGGTTTTAGCAAGAACCTTCCACCAAGTGAGACCCAAAGATTTGGTGTACGCTCATCAGCTCAGCACAGGAGGATCAGATCCTCCCTGCATGACAAGCAGTAAATGAGCTGGCCAGAGCTGCCTCAGGGGGTGCCCTTGGGACATCTGCTCGCTGAGCTGGCACACGATGCCAGCAGTAACCGTGCAGAGCTAAAGAGATTTTAAACAAGCATTTTGCATGAGATGAGATGTTGGTACCTTTGACGGCACTCACCTACCAACTGCTGGTCTGGCCTCTCTGACAAAATCTCCACTCCCTGCCATCGCCCCAGCTGGGAAAAGGTGGTTGTCCCCGGGCTGTGTTCAGACTCAGCGTCCCCTTTACCATCTGCTGGTTCTCCCTTCTGATCCTAGACACAGCAAAGATGAAATTGTGCCCAAAATCTCTTCTCCCTTTGAATACACTGCCCCGTCCACCTCATCGAGCCCAGAGGCACTGGGAATTTTTCTGGTGTGTTGCTGGATACTAACACCTGGCATCTGAGGGACAGCAGGAGAGCATGGTCTTTGGACACCCCTGCTCATCTCATGGTTAAAACATGGGTTTAGTCTGTTTAGATTCACCACCTGGTATTTGGGTGTATCTGAGCACATTTTGTCTGATTTCCCCCTCTCTACAAACCTGCCAAATTCCTCTATGGAACACAAAGAGCAAAAAATGAGCTTTTCTTAATAGCTGCTAATGGTTTGAACTGTTCTCAAATGTGGGGGGTTGATGAAAAAAAGCAGAAAAAAACCCACACATTAAAGCTGACTTTTTTTTTTTCCTGAATGTAATGTGACTTGAGTGTTTTAAACACAGTAATTCTAAAACCTTACCAGAAGATTGCAGAAAAAAAAAACACAGGAGAGGAATGAAAACAGAAAGAGCCTCCTCTCCTTCTCCAGTCCCTCCAGCATCAGCTCTGATGGTGTCTTTGCTCTCCCACCCTCTGCTGCCTGCAGCTTCTCATCTCAGCACACAACCACATGCAGGTGACTGTGGTCCTGCACAGCCTCCCATTACCACATCTCAATTCCCATCATTGGAAAACCCTGGTCTGGGATGTCCCAAATGGACATTAAGTCCCATCACAGTCTCAGATGGATGCAGGCTCTCTTACCTGAGCTTGTGGGGAGGAGGATGGGAGCACAGGGCTTCCTCCACGCACCTGGGGACCAATAGAGCCTTGGTGAGCATCACTTGGGTGTGCAGTAGCCATGTGTGGCCGAGGAGCATCCTCTCGCATGAGGATCTGCAGGGAGAAAGTGGGGCTCAGAGGGTGCCGGCAGAAGGAAGCAGGAATGTGGGTGGGTGCCAGGTTCGCTCTTTCCCCAAAGTAGCCTCCTGCTCACTGCAGGGGACGTCAAGCTTACTTGCTCCAGCACTGGCTGAGCTCTCTGTCAAACAAACGCCTTAGCATTGCACAAGGAAGGAAGCAGCATGAGGCAGCGAATGGTGTATTTTGAGGGCTGGGACTCATGTCCTCCATCACCCAGAAAGAGCAAGGAGTGATCTGTGCAGGGTACAAGGTCATTCCCTATTACCCTGCCCTTTCCCTCCTGGAGGGCAAGTGTCCACTCATGGCATGAAGTCCCCATGCCTGCGACACTGCCAGAGGCCCCAGTGGTGACAATGATTTGGCTACACAGGTGGGTGCTGGCCTGAAATCATCTGCAGAAAAGAAATTGGCTCTCCAGTGGTAGCTTTCAGCTGGCTTCTTTGCCTTGGGTGACTATGCCTCTAGGATCACCTTGTGCCATGTCACCATCTAAACCCTGCAAAACTTGAGACTCAAAGATACGGACTCAGGGAGACTAATTTTCTTCATGGGCAAACCTGCATGAGAGTGGTGGGAAGGCTCTTGGACCAGAACCCGACTTTCCTTGATCCCAGTGCAGGCTAGAGCAGTGTGACCATGACGGATATGAGTCCTTCAGAGGACAAGGACATCATGTGGACACTGCCATGGTATGGCCCACGTACCTTCTCCATCTCTCTCCGAGCAGGGTGGAAATGGGGACTGAGCGTCAGGCAGTGCTTCCATGCCAGCAGGGCTTCAGCTCTCTGTCCCATCTCCAGAAGCACCTTCCCTTTCCTGAAGAAGCCCTGCAGAGCAGAAAAACCTATGATGACTGCAGAGATAGTGACCAGCTGAGCAGGTGCCCCTTCAGCTCCCATGTGAGCCCCAAAAGAACCTCCCTCCAGCCTCCTGCCATGTCAGATGTCTGACAGGTCCACCCACAGCCAGGTATCCATAAAACAGAACTCTCCCAAAATGCAGCAGTTGCAAAAGTCAATCAACCAAACCCTACAGAGACCTAGAGAAGGAGTCGAGGGCTTCTGCCTTTGAAGCCACAAAACTAATGCCAGCGAGTGCTTCATAAATCAGAAAGTGAGTTCCCAGAGCTGATTTCTCCAAGGGCAGCTCAGCTTCTGGCCAACCCTTCCCCAAGCCCCAAGCTGTGATCCTGTGCACCAGCACAGCTACATGCACGCAAGGAGGGACGCAGTGCTGGACCTCTCCGTTAGTGCAACACAGCACTTGCAGTCTGGATTTGCAACTTAATGGCTTTGGCAAATGTATTTCTGAGCAGGATGAACCCAATGTCTATGAGAATTCAGCTCCTGGCCAGTAAGATTTGGCTCCAAGCACAGCTGGCCGATGGGGCCTCCTGTCCACTCACCTCATGCTCTCCAGGCTCAGTCCTGCACACAGCTTCCAGGTCCTCCAGTGCCTGCAGGTGTTGCCCCAGTGCCACCAACACCTCTGCCCGGCACAGCCGCAGGGAGCTGGCATCTGGGGCTGGAAAGAGAAATGTCATCACTGGTATGATGAATCCATCTGCAGTGTGGCAAGGCTGGATGAGGCCAGGGAGATGCCACCATGGCGGGGACATCCCTTGTGCCACTGCCAGGCTGAGCACAGCCAGCTGCTGTGCTCCTCTTTGGCAGGAGTCACTGCCCTCGTAAGTGTCAGCAAGGAAATTATTTTGCCTAAATATCTACGTTTAAACTCTTTGAGGCTCTTTTTGCTTCATTTTTTTCCCACCTCCTTTGAACACTCTCAGCTAAGGGGCCCCACCACTGCCTTGGGGATCAGCCACGCTGGGATTTGGGCTCTCACCCATCCATTTGGAATGCAGCTAAAAGGCTGTACCATACACATACTAACAACGGAGGCTGTTGCCACAGGAGGCTCTGTTACATGATTCACCCAGCAGAGTCACAATAACACGTTACCAAACAAGCCTGCAGCTGCAGAGACCCGTGATCCCAAAACACCAGGACCCACCTGTCTCCCACTGCTCTCCAGGGGCAGAGGAGAAAACAGGGGGGGTGCAAGAATCTGCCCCCACCATATGACTCAGGGTTTCCAAGTATGAGAAAAGGCTTGACATTTCCCAAAAAGGAGGTAGAGAACTGAGCATCTGCTTCTTCACCAGTGAGATGTTCCTGATGGGATCTCAGTGGTGGTGATCAGCACAGCTCCCTCCAAGTGTCACACTGCTGTGCACCCCACATGCTTCCTTCTGCTCCCAAATAGCAGGCAGTGAGACCCTCTTCTCTCCTACCTCAAAAAAAAACACCATAAAGACCTTTCTTCCTAGCAGCACTGACGGCAGGGGAAGCAGGGTGGGGGATGTCAGGGACTATGAGCAAGCAGCACCCGGGAAGCCCACACAGTGTGTCTCATGGAGTAACCAGGTGTGGTTGTGTTTGTGGGTTTGATCTGTGGAGGATTCCCAGACCCACCCCATTATATCACAGTTTGCTATGGAGGTGACTTATATCCATTGCGCTGCTGGCTTTCCAGTGGGCAACAGGTCCCTGCACCCATCCCTGTGCCATCGAATCACACCATCACCAGCAGGATGCTGGCTCTGAGGCCAGACCTGCATCATGAATTAGCCAACATTTGCAGACAGTGTTGCTGCATTTACTGTGGCAAAGAGGGGCTGGCAGCACCACTAAAGGATCAGCAGCTTCTACTGGGGCAAACAGGGTCCAGGTGGGTGGGCAGCAGCCAAGCAGCGATCATCAGGAGACATCGTTGCTGGTGATGCTTCCAACCCCAGCAGTCTTTCCTCCTGCCCCGGTTCAAACCTGGCACTGATGCAGCTTTGCCAGGGAACTGCAGGTCTGGACTTGCAGCCCCGTGACAGCAGGGTGCAGGAAGCCAGCATCTGCCCGTACCCCTGCCTGCCTCTGCTGTCACCATGCCCAGGCGCCCACCATGGAGCAGGAAGCTCTGCCATGGCCATTGCCTCCTTTTGTCCCCATGCCCAGCTCAGAGCACGGGTGGACTTTGCCCACTGCCTGGGATTCAAAGTGCCACCACAACCCAGAGAGCAGCAGAGAGACCAGCCACAGCCACTCCTGCACCAAGGCACCCTGGCCATGCTGAGCTGCATAGCAGAGAAACACCTGATCCCTCAGAGCTTATTTTCATGTATAATGTTAGCCAGGATCTTATGGCTCAAGTACAGAAACATGGGAACTTGCTGCTCGGTACCCTGTTGCACAATCACGCATCCAGTGGCAAAATATTCCAGTCCCTGACGCCAGGTAGAGCTTAACAAATGGGTACAAGGTCTAGAGGTTTATTTTCCATGTGGGCAAACACAACTGAGCATTTGCATAACCCAGCAATAAACTGACCGATTTGGTGAAAACAAGATGTGTAAAATGAGGCTATGAATTCTGCATTTCTCTTCTGCTGCAGCTATTTTTGATCAATGATATCATTAGACATTAGGGACGTAAGCCAGCTGGAGGCCCCGGCTGATGATGAGTGACTGATAGTGCTCTCCAGCCTCCTGGCTCCAGGCACGTTGGGAGACCTCCTGTGTTACGCATTACAATGCATTATTTTTTTGTTCACTTAGAAAAACAGAAGATAAAAAGTTGACAATTTATTTTCTCCCAAGTAAAGAGCGCTGCTCTGCAGGCTCCGCCGAGTGGGGCACTGCGAACTGGCCCATCGTGCGATGCTGAACCACAAAAAAACCCAAACCAACCCCTTCTCATGGGCTGAACATTTATCAGTCTTTACGTTTGAAAGCAATGGGGAGCCCTTAAGAAGTTGTGCAGCTTGAAAGCGGTCTGCAGGCTGTGGAAGTTGTAAAATACATCCCGAAAGCAGCACCCACATGGCTGAGCACGAGCAGCACCAGCAAGAGCTGGGGCTGTGACTGCAATTTCCTTGTCGCCCTGAGCCAGGCTTCCCCTGTCCTTCAGGGAACAGAGCACACGGGGAAGAAGGAGGACAGAGCCTGCAACTTTTCCTCTTTACACTCTCAGAGGCTTTTTAAAAAGAGATCAATAATTGCACATCACGATCAGACAAAGCCTGGCAACAAGGCAAACAGTACTAGAGAACCGTGCACGTGCATTTGTGTTGAAGAATGGATGCCTCGGGAGGTTGCATAAAAGGACCTGCTTTCTGCTGCCAACGCCAGGATTGGCCAAGCCCGCTCAGCCCTTTCGTTCCAGGCATACCCTGAACCTCTGGCACTTGTCTCGCAGCAGGCGATGAATAAGTGTCTGCACCGCAGGAGAAGAGCTGACTGCTGTCATAGAAACGCCGGTGGAAAAAGGACCTTCTGCCTCCATCGTCCCAACCCCCCACTCCAGACGCCTTGTATAACCCCTTTTATTTAAGCATTACTTCCAAGAAATCCACTTACAGCCACACATTAAGGCAGATCAACCCTCCCTGGGCCCGATCCTGACCCTGCAGGCAACTGTCTCAGCAGAGACAGCTTCAGAAGGGGGCCGATGGGAAAGTTCAGGGGGTGTGTGTGTGTCGGGGGGGTGCTGCCCTGCACCATGGGGCTGGTATAGGAGCTCAGCCAAGGCTGGGTCCTCGCCAGACTTTCAGGGTGAGGACGCATCTGTCCCGGACTGTAAAAGTCCCAGACACTTTACATAATGGCCACCCCCCCAGCAGAGTTCTTCCTCTGACCCTGAAAAACTGCCAGGCAGCAAGATCCAAGAAGCTGTTTGCTGCCCTTTCCTCTCTGGCCACTTGCTAACACCAGAAGCATGTGGCCGCTGAGACACAGGCTGTGTGCCCTGCCCATGGCCCTGGGTTCAGCAGTGGGGCTTGTCCAGCCACCAGCCCATTCCCATTACTGTGAGACACCTGCAGACGTGGGAGAAATGCCCAGCAGATGGATCCCCACTCCCCATCTCCACCAGTCCTGCCTTTCCAACACTTCCAGTTTCCCAGGTCTCCCAACTCTAGACCATGCAAGCTCAGAGGGCACTGCGGTGCTGGGACTAAGTGACCCGCATTGATACCCTCCTGCTCCAGAGGCACAGCTGGAGCATCCCCCATCTCGGCTGTAGGGCTGACCCCTCGCACCCAGCATCTGCGACCCCCAACCTCGGGCCCGATGGTGCTTACCCAACTCAACCCCTTTCTGAGCCATCCTCAGTGCCTCCTGTGTGTCCCCACGAGTGAGAAGGTCCCGGACGCGGGCCACCAGCCAGGCCAGCCGGCTCTCCCGTTCCACGCATTTCTCCAGGAGGCCGCAGAGCACCACGTTGCACCTCGCCGCCCCGACGCCCAGCAGCTTCAGCCTCTCCTGGCACAAGGGGCAGCGGGAGGGTACGGCCCCCCCGAGGCACGGCTTGCAGAAAGAGTGACCGCACGACACGGTCACCGGCTCCCAGAGCAGGAGGAGGCAGGAAGGGCAGCGCAGCATGTCCAAGTCCCCCCTCCCGGAGCCGAGGGGCTGCCGGACGGGGCTCCCCCCCGGGGGTGGGGGGGACGAGCTGGGGTGACCGCGGCTCATGGCAGCGGTTGCAGCCGAGGTGCCCCTAGGGCCGGCGGTGCCCGCACAGCCCGCCCACCGGCGGGACCCCGCACATTGCCCCGCTGCGTTCCGCCCGGCTCAGCCCATCCTCTCCGCCGCTCCCGTCCCGCCCCGTCCCGTC
>VZRU01013352.1:276912-300933 GCA_013398155.1 Pedionomus torquatus
TTGGTTTTTTTTTTTTTTTTCATTTTAAAGGTGGGAAGGAGCCCAGGGTTAGTGCAGGGTGAGGAGTTCCAGGTGTTGCTGCAGGAGAGATCAGTTCCTCCTCTGGCTCCCAACCAGATGCGCCGCTTGTGCTTCTGCTGGAGTAAGAGCCTCATTAACGTGGTCCAGCCAGGTGACAGGGCTACATGGGGATCAGGGATTCCACAGCAGCTGTGTTTGCTTGTTCTTAGTGCATAAAAATCTGTTGCAAACGTTGAGATTTGATTTTGTCACATTAGGGATTATGGAGCGGCTCAGAGTGACAGCACTTACCCAGTGGTGCCCTTTTTTGTGCAAAGAGGAGAGACCTGTGTGCCCCTTAGGGTGCCATTTAGAGGCACCATAAGCACTTGCTAAACATGAATAGTGCATTAGGGAATGTCATGACCCCTTTTACACACAGTTATCACTGCTCTGCCCACCGAGCTCCTCCTTCACAGATGAGGCTCTCACCATCAGACCTGAAAGTCCTGTTGCACAGAAGTACAACTAGTTTCCCTATTTCAAAAGCAGCGGAAGGAGGAATGTGTCTGCATTCCAGCTGAGGAGGAGGAGCAGCCTGCACAGGATCAGGCTCCAGTTGTTTTTGGGTGTTTTTTTTCTCTTCCTGGGTGATTAGGCAAAGAGCCAAGGCCAAATCCAGCCTCAGCATCTGTGCAGACCCACTCCTGACCTCAAGGCTTACAGCACCCTTCCAGCAGCTCTGTGCCTGGATCCCGGCTTGTCTGCCAGCCTTAACAGTTGGTCTCAGGAATTAATTTTTATGCCTCAGTACATGCAAATAACATGCAGGGAGTTATTTGCATCATACCCCTCCCGGCCCGTCAACAAACATGTCAGCTTCCTGGAATTTTTTACTTTCTTTGCATCATAATATTTCCAGATCCAGGATGTTATCCGGGTTTCTCCATTTGCTACACACAGTTCAAAGTCAGTCCTGGTGATTGAAGCAAAAGGAAGTGGAAGCAGGTGGTGTGGGAGACTCTTCCTCTGCAGTCACGGCTCATTTTTTATATCGAGCACCTTTTCTCTCAGGTCTCTGTATGCAACAAGGGGAGCTGCTCCATGCCTGGTTTTCTGTCGGGCAGAGGCAGGCGGATTGCCACACAGCTCCTTGGTGTTTGGTATTCAGAGATCTGCACTGTGCTGAAGGGGTGTTGGGAAGGGAGCAATCATCTAAATTACACGGTATTGTTCCCGGGTCCAGAAACTCTGCTGCTTGAGAGCTCAGAGAGGCCCTGACTCTCTCGGTAAGGAGAATCAGACATAAACAGGTTTGGGGAATTACAGAAAGCTTTAGTATTTTCCTTTAAAGAAAACTTTAATATTTTCCCTCTTGAGTCATACAGGCTTTGCCTGAGGCATCATCATTCCTAGAGAAATTAGTTGACTATCACATGGATTGGCAGGACATAGAGCTGCGATGTAACGTTATCTCATTGCTCATGTAACTGGGTTTATGCTCGAACTCCTGGAAACTGGAGAGTCACAGGGGAAGAGCCCAGATCCGTATCTGGCTCATTTTACTCTCTTGGGCTAAACGTCTTGGCAGAGGTTGGCAGAACATTAGCACTCAGTTTTGGAAGCAAGTCCCACATAAAATGTGTGGAGATGTCCTTTCCCATGAGTGGTCAAGTACAAGCCATATACTCCTGAGGAGGAAGTACAGCTGAAAGCAAGGTCAGACTTGTCCCCATTATCCAAGAGGAAGCCCTAGGATGAGTGACAAAGTCATGGTCTGTGGTGCAGAGTTCTATAAGCTTGCCTTAATGCATTGTAATTGTTTCATTGGTGTCTCAAGGGCAGCTGAAGATCCTCCAACTGTAGGAGATCCCATGGAAAGGGCTAAAGTTGGTATTTAGCACCATCTAATCCACGGGTGCATAAGGGCATGGATAATATAACCAAGTTATTAGAGGAGGAAAAGCCATACAGAATCCGCTTTCTGAGGACATGACTCCAGCTTTACATTACAGCAAGGTCCAGCACTTTGGAGGACTTAATGCATTCTAGCAGGCCAGACCCAGAGGTCATGTCACCCACTTCATCTTCTGGATGGGGAGAGCTGATTCATAACCAGTCGTTACTACAGGGTCAGACAAAACTTACTGGCTTCACAAGCTGCTATGTGTCCGCATGCCTGACCTGGGACATGTGGCCAGGGGGGCCCATCACTGCAGCCTTGAGGACTTGCCAGGCTGCCCTGCCCAGCTCATTCACCAGCCTGTGTGGCCTTGGATCCTTGCCCCAGGCAAGAAGTGAGTACGTGCCGCCTCTCTCATTTCTTCCTTTTTTTACTCTTCCTGTTTAGCTCCCACCCACCTGACAAAGATGCCAGCAGGGCTGGCAGGGACCCAGCACTTCCTTTTGACTTTGCCAAAGGAGCTGCAAGTGGCAGTGGGTGGGCTCTGCAAGTGGCAGAGCCTGGTCTGCAGTGAGGCCCCTATTCTGTTCTGGTCAAGTCAGGTCCAGGGTCCAACTTGTCCCACTCATCCAGTGCCTTAGTGGTTGACAGGAGCGTGCTAACTGGTGGAGGAGACTGGGTCCCTTTCACCAGGGTACCCACTGGGAGTAAATCTGCAGTTGCCTGGGGCATCCCAGCTCGATAGGTAAGCATGGACAAGCTACAAGGTCCTGCAACTGAGCACCCATCCCCTCCATGAATACTCCTTCCCCAGCGGCCAAAAGCTGCTGGGTGAGGTCTTTCACCCTCTCTCTGCTCTTGGTCTTGGCTCCTGTACAGACATCTTTCCAGATGAGCTTTTGTGTGTAGCTTCCTCATCCTCTGCCCTGGTCTTTATTCCTTCAGCTCCAGCATCTCCACCACCACCAGCCTCATAATTCAGTGTCTTTCTTTGTGTGGACAAAAGAGGTCTCGCAAAGCCAGTGGTTTAAATTCCAGCTAAGAGATATGTCTGACCACAGAGGAGAACAAAGCACCTTGAGGACCCAGGGAGCAATGCAGGGGGCTGCTCAGGATCTACCTGGGCTGGATTTCAGGCAGGATGGACAGTGATGGTGATCATCTCCACCACGATTATAAATAGTTGCTTGTGGGCTCCGTGGCTGGCTGTGGCAGTGGTGGCCTGGGCAGAGAGCAGGTGAGCATATCTGGATGTACACATTTTTTTTCACGGGCTGCTTGGCCTCCACCTCTGGCTGCACTTTGGGTGGCAGGTGAATCATGTTTGGGTGAGTCACTGCCCCGCCGCCAGCGCGCTCTTTCATAACGCCCGGACGTCATGGCTTGTAAAGAGGTCAAGTTGTTAGTAGTCAGCAGCAGATCTGTCACCCCAGAAACCTGTCCTGGTGGATCTGCTGCAGCAAAATGCAGGTTTTCCTTCTCAAGAAGCCTGGCTTCCATGTAGATTTTAGGAATGTGTTGCAGTGAGATCTGGGGAGTAAAGAGCCTTCTCTACTCTTCTGACAGAGGAAATGCAGAAGTTCAAGAAAGTTTTGCAGGAGAGAGAAGCGTGCTGTGAAATTTGCGTGGCATCAGAGTCATTTTCATGAACATGAATCCCAAGCACTTCAGTGAGTAAAGCCCTGCTATAACTTTTAGCTGCTAATCAACATAAAGTCTTAACTTACATATTTTCAGAATGAAGAGACAAGTTGCAGAAGGACGGGTCCCAGAGAGGAGCTGCTCTCTGGGAGGAGGTGTGTGCTCTCCAGGGAGTGGGAACAGAAGCCGGGATCTGACCTTCCAAAACACCCTTTACTTTCAAGACTCAGGTTCTGCTTGGATTTTCCTTTTCTTACTATTCAGAGCACAAATAGAAGAGTTGTTTCATAGGAGACCTCTGCCTAGTACCCTGTAAAGATTAGCAGATCATAAGCAGGGCTGCAGGAATCAGCTTTTCTGGGAAAGTCAGGATTTCTAACTGTTTCCATTTTTTAGTGGAAT
Source organism: Pedionomus torquatus (assembly GCA_013398155.1). Classification (NCBI taxonomy): domain Eukaryota; kingdom Metazoa; phylum Chordata; class Aves; order Charadriiformes; family Pedionomidae; genus Pedionomus; species Pedionomus torquatus. The sequence continues at coordinate 280,859 of VZRU01013352.1, forward strand.
GAAAAAGCAGCTCGAATTTTTCCATGAAGAAAGGCTCTTAGGAACAGAGGAGAGATTTCTTTTTGATCTCTACCTTAGAAAGGCTCATTTCCCTCACAGAACACTTTATAGCATAAAGCCCCTAGATCCAAGATGAACAATTTCATTGCAAAACAAAGGCCCAACCTTTCTGTTCTGAAATTGTTGGCATTTATAGAAAATTGCCTTCATTTGGTAACATCTCTGCATGAAATGGTGTGGAAATCAGTTCTTTCTCCACGCCTAAGCTTTCTTGGCATCTCTGCTGCCATGATGGTCCAGGCGGCCATGTGCCATGCGGGGTCCCTGAAGGTACCCCCAGATGTTGTCAGCAAGAGCAGCACAATCCCTCCTGCTCCCCGAGAATCAGCTAAGGTTATTATATAAAGGGGAGCAAATGTGTGTAAACAAGACTTGCTTAAGTAACTCCACGGCTGCCAGTTTCTCTCGCTGGTCTTCTTTTCCTACTCCACCCCTCCACGAGCCTGACGTGATGGGTGTTCAGCAGAGCTCCGTCTGCACTCTTCTTCCAGCCAGCTGAAGGCATACCAGCTCCAAGGAGACCCAGGTTGAACCTTGCAGGTGCTTAAAGCAAATGAGGTGGTTAAACATCCCGCTGAAGTCAGACCTCATGCCCAGCAGCACCTGAGAAGCTGCTGGCTGTCACGTCTGTGGGCAAGAACCCAGCTTCAAGGTCACACTGAGGGATGTGTCCCGCAGCACAGCCACTGTCCCCCTACAGCTAAGGGTCCTCAGCATCACCAAAATGTTCCACCTGCTTTTTGCCTTCTCCACTAAGCGTTTCTAGAGCCCTAATCCCTGTGGCTGGCACGAATACTGGTGCTCTACACCTGTTCATGTCACCTGCAGGGCTGAGATGCAATGAGGATTTAGGGATGCTGGATAATTTGAAATGGTTTTCGCCCCTGCAACTTTCTGGGAAAATGTGACCCATTCAAGCCAAGGCAGCACAGGGCACAGAGGGAAGCAAGCTACATACAGGGTGACGTGCTGAAGGCAGGACAGAGAACCTCTTGGCCACCGGAGGAGACGCCTGAATGTTCACACAGCTGATCCCTGGGTGTGTTTTGCTTTTTACTCCTGTTCCACAGGGATCTGGCTCCACGTATTATATTTGCACAGAGCTTAGAAGAGTGGCCTGAAGCAGGGACTGTAAAAGACAAACAGCAACCAGTAAAACTTTGCCTGGCTCGGTGCTCTCCATCATCCACCAGCACAGGGTATACTCACCCTGGCTCCACTCGCGAGTTTCACCCACTTTGGACGCTGAGCCACAAGGTGCAGAGGTCAAATTCAGGGGTTTTAGCTTGTTAGGTGAGATATCTGCCATCGGCTGAAAAGCAGAATCTCAGTCCTTTGTGATGCAACGCCTCTCAGCTCCGCTGAGCATCTCCAGGCGTGCTCTTCCTCAGAAAATAGTCTGGCGCAGCATGCTTGAAAAGTTTCCAACCTTTAACTTAAAAACCAAAAGCAGGGCCTCCCCTTTTCGTGTCCAGATGCAGAGAATTTATTCCAAGAGATTCCCGTCCTGCGCAAGTATGGCCTGAAGGGACTGTAAAATGCCACAACCCCATATACTATTTGAAAGTAGGGTGTGTTTTGTGCAAGAGTCCAGCATACTTGCATGGAGGGATTATTTTACATTAAGGCATCCTTGTTCACCCTGCAATAAGGCACTTAGACTCGGCCTTTCCCTCCTGAAGCCAAACCAGCACATTGAAACCCAGTTTGCTTTTGGGGTTGTTTGGTTTTCCTGTCTTCATGTTTTCCCCTTTAATCTTTGTGCTGGATAATTAAGACAACATTCCTCAGCATCTTTCCTGCTGTTTGTTGTGATTATACAAGAGCCGGCTGCAGTTGTTCCATGAAAACAAGATCTAAAGCCACATTCTGTGGTTTCAAGTAAAATCCTCCGCCGTGTGGACTCTTAAACTCAAGTTTGTCTAAAATCTGCATTAGTCAAGAAAATGCTCTTAAAAATAGACTCCTTCAGGAAAACAAATTAAGGCAGTAATACAGCGGGGGTAGCTTGTGCACAAGTTTGCATTGAAGTTGTCACTGACAGTGAGACCTCTGGGTTTGGTATCACCACCAGCAGCGGTGGGTCGAGGTGCTGGCACTGGTTTACAGGCACAATTTCCTCCTCCGACGTCCCTTGTCGCCGCCGGGGACGGTGTGCTCCCTGCCGCCCTGCGGGAGCCTTACAAAACAGCCAGGCGGTTATGAAACCCGGGGACCCGCTGCCACTCGTCCCATCCCCGGTAGATGGCGGTGCCAGTTCATTTTTCCCTAAATTTCATCTTTTTTTCTTTTTTTTTCCTTAATTTTTCTAATCCTGGCGCTGCGCCCTGTTCCAGCCCCGGGCGGGCTCCGCACCCGCGTTGGGGCCGCACTGCAGAAAGTGACGGGTTTGTTGTCGTGTGTTTCCCCCCCCTTGTAACTGCTTTTCATATTCGGGTTTTTTTTTGGTTTTTTTTTTTTTTTTTGATAAATTTGAAATCCCAGTCAGTTGTAACAGCTCAGCACAGCCCCAGGCGTCTGTCGCTGCTCAGGCTGCTCCATCCCATAGCAAGTGACACAGAGGGGACAAGAAGGATACTGGTACTACCTATTTTTGGAGGACTCTGCAGAGCCAGTCAGCCAGAGCTCTGAGATTTTTCTCCAAACTCTTTCATGTTTTTGGTTTTTTTTTTAAACTTGCTTGTGCTCACCCAGCTCCCAGCTCCCTGCCTATTGCCTTTCCTTAGCTGTTTCCTTCTCAGGAGGGACAGATAGCGCTGGGGAGGCAGCGAGACTGGATGAATAAATAGCATGTCTCTTTGGAGCCCACAAACGCCTTTATTTGGCTAACAGTGGCCAAGGTCCCCTCTCCAGCATGCACTGCCATTTGTATCTCCACCGCCTCGGTGTCCCCAGGGCACGTGCTGCTGCTCCAGCATGGAAAGGTTAATCTTTGTCTTCCTTCTCATCCTTGTCACCGCCGTGTTCCTGGAGCAGGAATGAAAGGAAAAGGGACACCATGTGAGGGGAGTGCCAAGTGTTTTGTTTTCCATGCCCCAGTATCTGTAGCTATGCAGTAGAACCCGAAACCAGCACCCACACAGGGCATTGCAGGTGCCAATCCCTTGGGGCAGCCAGGCCTACGGAGCTGTTGGTGTGGTTACCTCTGAATCGCTGTCAGAGCTGCTGCTGCTCCTGCTTTCTTCCTCGTCTCCCTGCAGGGATGAAGAGAGAAGGACAAGCATCAGCAGGGGACCCTGGCAGTTTGCTGCTCGAGCTAGAGCCTCTTAATCAGAGACATATCCATTCTCATGGGTATCTTGAGCCTGGCTTTGCAGCACCAGTGCTGCCATGGCCCCACGTGTGTCCGTGGCCCCACAGAGACCTCCAGAGCCAAGAGCAAGGATTCAGTGATGCATGTGGTGAGACAGCATTGCTGTTCACAGCAGTGTCTCAGCTGGGCTGAAGTAGAAGGAAAAGGAGGGACAACTAGGAATATTGGGAGCAAAGAGAAAGCTATCTCTAAGTAGAAAAGCCACACAGGCAGTGTGATTTCTAGGCTGTGGATGGTATAGCTCCATCTGCCAGAGGTGTGGGGTTGCCATGGGTCAGACACAGCTTCCCTTCACACCCAGGACGTAAATAATTGAAGGCCAGTGCTTTCATAACACCCTACAAACCCTGGCTGCCACCCATGCATGCCTGTGCCCCGCATCCTTCTCCACAGGGCTCAGTGGTAACCTTGAGGCTCTGCGTTATTTATGTCTGCGCTGTGCTGTGCTCACCTGCAAAAGTGGCCATACTCTGTAGATGTCTTCCTCCCCCTGGGACACTGATCCTTGATCCTCTTTGATCTACAGAAAACTCCATCATTCCCTTACCTTTTCCTCTTCCTCCTTCTTCTTCCTCTTCTTCTTATCCTTCTCTTTCTCTCCCTCAGTCTTTTCCTTTTCTTCTTCCTTCTCCTTTTCCTTGTCCTCTTTCTCCTTATCTTCCCGTCCAAACCCTATGACAGGACAGAGAGGGAGGTTCACTGCCAGCATGCAGCATCCAGCACAGGCAAACCCAGCAAGTTCCCCTGGGCTCACACCAAATACTCACATTTCAAGATTGTTGACATTTCAGCGAAGTCAAAGAGGCCTGGAGCACAAAACCGTCGCACTTATGGAACAGAGAGGACCTGAAAGAGCAACTGGAACATGGAGTAAGATAAGTTTTTCGGAGATTAAAACATCTTTCCCAGGACCCCACCATTCAATTTCCTTTTCTCCATGAGAGAAGAGGCACTTCCTACCCCCCACAAAAGCAGGAAAAAGCATAAAACAGTCTGTAGCCTCCAGAAAAAAAGGATCAGACCTTGCACCCACCCAGGCAGCACCCACTGTCCTCCACCTGGGGAAGCAGCAAGGGGAGAGTGATGGAGCCAGACAGAAATCTCAGGGCAAATGTGCAGGGAGATGCCTTAAACCCCTCTATGAGCAGGCGTAAATTACATAAATATTTAAAATTAAATGAGGATAAATCAATAGAGAGCAGGTTTGGGGGCTCCCAGGGGGTCTCAGCAGAAAAGAGATTTCTTCTGGGACAGGGCAATCGAGGCAGCAGTGAGCAGAAGAGACACAGAGAGCAACAGCAAGAGAACTCCAAGCATCGATTAGGTGCCTGAAAGGTGATGAGGAGAGGAGAGAACTTGCTTTAAAAATAGCAGGACCAAAGTCCACAAAATAGCCCTGAAATAGGGGCAGAGGGAAAGCAGCGGGGATGAGGGATCGGGTCGCTTATGCTTGCAGGGAGGAGCAGGATCGCTGCTGCAGCAGGTAATCAGGAAACAGTTTTTCTTCCAGCCACTGACAGAGGGAAGCAGGACATTAATGCCTTCTTTCAATGTTGTTCATTTTTTTTAGTCACAAAATAACATCATCTGGTTGGTATTTAGGCTTTTAAAAGAGCAGTTTCTGAGCCAATAACATTGATCTCTATTTTCTAGACAGGTTTTAAAACCCTTGTGATGCTCCAGGGCAGTGGGAAGCAGCAGGGCTTGGGGCAGCAACAGGGCAGAAGTAGGTTGGACAAGTGGGGCAGGAGTGTGAGAAGTGGCTGATAAAAGGCGTAATCAGTGCAAAGTTAAAATCTAATTAATAATGAACAGTAATCTAATTCATCTCTGTAATTAAGAAGTGCAACTGCTAATTGAAAATAATTGCATTTTAATCTAAAATCATTAAGAATAATCAAATGTTAACAAAAGAAAAGGCAGCCCCTGGGAAAGTGCAGGAGATGTAGCTGATGACTTCAGCCCAGGTCCTATTCCACCCAAACTGCTTGGCAGCTCCCATGGCATGTGCCCAGCCCCAGATCTCAGGAGATGGCCCTGCCTTGTGCCTTCACTGCAGTGGGGCAAGCAGATAGGAAAGGCACAAGGTGCACAGAGGTGGACCTCTAGCTTTGCACTATGAGATGGGTGACCAGACCAAAGCCCAGCAGCCAGGGCTGGAAAAGGGTAGTGCTGCCACAACACATGCTAAGAAATGCTGCCATGGGGGGTTACAACCCTTTAATTCCCCATTGCACTCATAGCTCTGTCCCTAGAGACCAGCCCACATGATTTCCAGGAGATGGGGTGGGCTTCCCCGCCCTGGGCTCTGCCAGGGTCCTGTCTGGGCAGTGCCACACCAGCATCCTGTGTAGCTCCCGCCATGGGTGGCAGCTCAGATGACGGCTGAAAAAGCTCAGCTCTTTTTCCCATCCCAGACCAGCAGATCCAGTTCTGCCTGTCCCTTAGGAGCCTTGGCCAGCCGAGCTTGGAGCAGGCAGGCCTCCCTGCCCCAGATGAGCTGGTTCCCTAAAGCCCAGGCAGACAGACCAGCAAAACCCAGTGACTGGGTCTATGGTCCTTGCTGACAACCTGCAATTGTTCTCCATGGCGAAGCCAAGCATGAGGTGCACATGGATCAGACTTCTGGGTAATGAAGAAAACCAGCCTATTTATATCCCAAGTGAAATAGCCTGGATGGCTTACCCCTCAGGCACAACGGATTCATAGATCCCAGTGTTTGAGCCCAGTCCTGTCTCTCCCAGAGGACTGAAGTCCTTCCTGCAAGGCTCAGGCATGATGCCCAAGTTCCATCCCCAAGAATACACTGAGTGTGAGCTGCCCCATGGATGCTCCTGCTGCACCCTGTCCTCCCGCTCTGTTTCTCCAGCCCATCAGACTGATAAGCCACTCTGTAAATCCCCTTAAATGACAGCAGGAAGAAAAGAAAATGCCTTACCTGGAGCTGGAAAAGGCGAGTGGCCTCCTCGATGCCTGACTGGCAGCTACAAGGGATCTGGGTATTTGAGTGTTGTGGTCTCCTCCCCAGCCCCACTTCCAGAGCAGAAAAACTGGCTCTTCTACCTGTCACGGGCGGCACATGACACCAGGAACATGACCAGTCCTATATGTACCTACAAGAGCCTCACTGACATTGCCTCCAGCACAGGCAGGAGCAGAAAGACCTCCTGACCCTTCACAAGCAGGCCAGGGCAGATCTGCAGGCTGCAGACATCTGCAGGCACCTGCCCTGGGATGAGGGCAGCCACGGGGGACTCAATCCAGGAATTTGCTATAGTCATGAGCCAGTTTGAAGGACAGAAGAGGGAATTTGGGGGGTGTCCTTGAAATCACAGTGGGAGGAACCTCCACAAGGTCCTTGTTCTTCTCTTGGTGGGAGACATCTGGCTGCTGTACGAGGTCTGGGCAAGGCTGGATCCGGCAGAGCTCATCATTCCCAGTTCCCTCCGATGCTTGTCCTTGCTGCTGGCTTTCACTCCAACATATCATTAAGCAAATACCTGTCAGCAGAGAGCAGTTACCAGCAGGTCTAAACACTTGCATAATGTGCTTCCCCCTCTAACGCAATGCCCTCATTTCCAATAGCACCAATATGGGATAATAACAGTAACAATAATGTCAAGAAGGGCTTGTATACCTGAAAGCTAATTTGTTTTCTCCACCTAATAAAAGGTATTACCTCTCCCTCAAGATTTGCTCCATTTAAAGCCTTCAACTCTACAAGAAAGTTGCTCCCACCATCATTTTACTTTAATTTACAGCGTGTGTGGAGCCACCTCCCACCGAGTGAGACTAACCCTGGGTGATTAACGCAGGGAGCAAGAGGCTGTACAGAAGTCATTTGTCCCAGAAACCTGGCCACGTCTTCCCCAGGCCTCCTCCACCAGAGCCTGCACCAGCCCCAACTGCAGAGCAAGAGTCCCCTCAGCGGGTTTACATCAGAAATAAGGGATGGGTTTAAGGGCAAAGGTGGATAAGCCCTGGAGCCAGTTCAGCAAAAACAGTGGCAGAGGGGTGTTTTCTAGCAGAGATGCTTCAGGTCACACACAAACCATTTGAAGAACTCCTGATGGCCAGTGCTCCATGTGTGGGTCCACAATAGCCACAGTCCTGCCTGATCCTGGGATGACACAGCTGAGGAACTCAGCGTATGGCACAGGAGGTTGGTGGAGAAAACATGGGGCCCTGGACCAGATCCAGGTAGGCTGCTTGGTGTCAGGACAAGCTGGCATCCACCGCCAGGCCTCTGAGCAGCTCCTGACATCACCTCAGGAGGATCCTCCCCCACAAACACCACACTCAACCTCATTTTTAACTGGTGACCTCATTGCTTGCTCCTCACCAGCCCCAGCAGGGATCTCAGTACTTTGATGCGAGGGACCTAAGCCTGCAGCATCCTACAGTTAGAGCAGCCCAGGGGACAGCCCTGCCATTGCTCCCTGGAAACAGGGACGCAAAGCAGCACCCGAGGGAACTCACAGAGACCAGCCTGGCTATCAGGTCAGACTGCAGCCACCTGTATCTTAGAGCACAGAGGTGGCTGCCACCACCTAGCAGAACAGCAGAGAGTGGCAGGTCCCAGCCCACAACCTGCACAGGCTCCACTCTCATTGTGTAGGAGGCACAAAGCTGCCCTTGAAGGAGGGAAAAAACCCACAAGCCAACACCTGAAATACCAGTGCAGGGCCACCTCCAAGCTGCTGTCACAGTGCTGAGCTGTGAGGGACTTGCTAAACTCCCAGAAAACATTAATTAGCAGAGTACCGGGCACTTGTGTCCTCAGTTTCTGTGCCAAGGAGCCTTTTGCTACAAAAGATCAATCTCTCTGTGTAAATCACATCATCGCAGACAGCTGTTTATTTAGGATCCAGTGCACACACCTGGGAAGGAAATACCAAAGCTCTTTTCCTCCTGCCACTTCTCCCCCTCCTGCTTCTGAGTCAGGCCATTTGATTTGTGCTGTGGGTGACCCGGGACAGCTGTCCCCTTGCTCAGGACCGCCAGTGGCATCATAGTTACTGCTTCTTCTAAACGAGGACAACTGCTCATCCCACCTCTGTCAGAGGTTTCATTGCTGCTGGACGTGTGTGTTTTCATAATGAAAAATGAGTTCCTGGGAAGCTGGTTGGGCAAGGGCTGGGAGCAAGTCCCAAAACACATTGGGAGGACCGAGCCTTTTTTATGTTTTAAACCTTTCCACGGCAGCTGCCAGGAAGCAGCTTTTACAGCTGCAAGTAACAGAATCTCTCCCAAAGAAAGAAAATAATTGTGGCTTCTTTTTTCTTTTTTTTTTTTTTCATCTCCTTCGAGTCACTGCCACCATCTTTGCGAACTCTTATCTATTCTCAGCCACCTCTCACCTCCCCAAACACTACCAGAAGTGCTCAAATTACTGCCAGCTCTCATTAGATTCATGTGCAAGGCCAGGTCGAGCAATAAGACCTCCAGACGGTTGGATGCTGAATTCTGATGAATCCTTTGGGTAAGAAGATTTCAGCAACTGTGGAACTGTTTTTGTTGGCAATCTCCTGCAGTCCTCACGCTGGTACACAAGTGAAGCTGCTGCATGTTTGATTAGTGGCTGCTATAACAAAATCCAGGTGGGCAAATGACTGAAAGAATTACTGCCTGCATATTCAAAAAAATAAAATCACCTAATTTCCTTTGATTATTAAACTACTCTGCACTAAAGCACCACAGGTCAATAGAATTTATCTGCAAGAAGAGCAGCTGCTGCTTCATAAAACCCTGTTATCTTTATTTCTTCTCTTCTGACATTTCTGTAAATTTTGGCTTTGCAGCAGAAGCAAAGCTGCCATTTCGCACCGATGCGGGAACTGGGAGGTCTCACTCCCCAGCCTGGGTTCAGAGTCCTCTTTCCCATGAGAAGGTACCTTCCCCTGAGAACAGCCTCAGCTGTCCCAGCCCCAGAGCAGCCCCCAGCCTTGCCCCACAAACCAACCAGGGCCAAGAAGGAAAAAACAAAACACAGTTCTTTCTTCTCATTTCGTTCACGTTCAATTGCTATCTTGATAGCTTTTCACTGAAATGGTTGTCAAAATAAATCTGTTCTTTAATAATGCCATAATTGTAAAGAAGAAAAAAAATAGTCTATTGTAATGCAGATTTTTTTACCCCAGACACGCTCCTTTCAAGTCTAGTTTTCTTTAAGATGAAAAAAAAAAAAAAGGCTCTCCTTTTAGAGATCTGATGAGTCTAACCAGGAGTAAGGCAAAGCTTTTTCCATATATATAAAATCAGAGGAGCATTAGCCAAAAGGTATTCTAATAATAAAAACATTTCTCTATTGCACAAATAGAGCAGAAGAATGTTAAGTCTTCAGTACAGCAGAAATGTGCAAGACCTGCTAAAACCCAGAGGATTTTCCAAAGGGGATTTGAGCATCCTTGTTACCAATGAACAACTACAGAGGCAGGTGTGACACACGGTCACCTCTAGTTAGCTATTCTGGACTTCTTGAAGTTCCATTTCAGCTGTGCATTTCTGCTCTTGTGATTCCAACAGAGGCTGCTCCCTCCCAATGGGCAGGCTCAAAAGATAAAAAATTGCAAAAAGGAACAAAGCAGGGAACTTTCACAGCAGAAAGAAACAGATACCGTATGTGGAGCAGCTTCTGAGACAAATTAGGACTCCTGCTAACAGAACCAAATTGCTTCCTCTCCCCCTCCTTTAATATACCTTCCAAGAAGAAGGAGCATTGCATTATAGTGTTTTTACACAGAGACGGGAGAAAAGCAGTATCTGGGTTTGTGAACAGCCTGTGGCTGACATGTCAAGCTGCACTGAAAAAGGGGAGTCCTCCTGCTAAATTCTCTCATTAAATTGCCCAAACACGAATCAATCCCTTTTAGCCAGTTCTCATTTATTGCTATAAAGCAAAGTATCCACGTTCTTAGGGCCAGATCAGCATTTTCCTAGCTCGTGCTGAAGCAAGCACTCTATAAGAGAACGAGAAACAGCACCCCAGTGAGAGTCCCCGTCCCACATCCCTGAGTCATTAACAAACATCTTCAGGAAACCGGAGCTTCTCTTCAGCAACAACAGCTTGATAAGGAATCCTCTCTGCTCTGTTCTTTCCAGTCTGAGAGCTGCAAGGTTCATAATCATAAATATTTGCCTTTTCTTGCACCTCCTATGCAATATTAATTTCAAGACCAAGACAGAGCTATAAGGAACCTAATTATGTCTCTCCGACTTAAAAATCACACCATGATTTTAGCTAACTCTTTGACTAGCCAGCTGCTACTCTTTTCTCCTGCAATGTCTTCACAGTCCAGAGAGCTTCTCCAAAGAGCTCGTTAACACATACAGCAGAGGGATTTCAGTGAAAAGATACAGACAGTCCATGAAAACAGAGAAGCAATCTGCACTTTAGGTCTGTCACGTTGTCCACCAGCCTGGACTATGCTAATCGCATCTCACAATGTGCTGTAAGGGCTGTCATTGCCAGACTGCATTTAATCACTGTTCTTGCAGCAGCAGCAGCGATCAAAGTTAATCTTTTTCCCTTTAATAAGAGCCATTACGTCATTCTCCAGCATGGAAACTACGAAGTGGGAAGGTCAAAAAGTTCTTAATTAGAAGGGGTTTTATTGCTGTGATAGTTCTGTTCTAGCCTCAATAAGAGAGATCTGCAGTACAGGCAGCAGGAGCTGGAAGGCATCTTGGATATACGAAGCACTGTTTGAAGCCTATGAAAACAAAAATCAAAATATAAACATGAATAATTAAGCTAGCAATCATCGTTACTAACCACATATTCATTTCAAACAGCATTGATTAATGCACAGAAGAAACAGAAGCCTTAGCGCTTGTTGGATTTATAAGGCTTCATTCTAGAAATCAATTTAAGTTTTTGAGGGGCTTTATGCCACTAGGCAAAAAAAGCAACTGGCTTAAAAACTGCCAAACAAGATTAGGTGCAGTCCAAACACAGGATTCTGGTTTCGATAACAGATGAGAAGAATTTATTTCAAAGTGAAGCATACACACACTGCGGCAGGAAGGAAGAACACACCAACAGGGAACACCCATTTCCTACACAACTCAGAAGTTTACAAGCATTGAGAACCAACTGAACAGCTGGGAAGCGTTAGGACTCTCACATGCTGATTTACGAGCTTGTCTAAGGTTTGACTTTGGATGTTTAAATTCCAGAAATCCAGGCTGCTGAATTTAATGTGTCTTCTGAGCCATCACAACTGTCAGCTGAGACCACATAAGGCTCACTCTTCACTAACTCTTGTGCAAGTCTACAGGCATTTATTAAAATTTTTAAGATATCAGATAAGTCAGCAGAATTTTAGACCATAGGTTAGAGAACTTGGCATGCATAAGGATACTGAAGTGGAAAAAACCCAGCATATCTAATTTTTAAGTATTAGCTTAAAGTTTTAACTTCAGCATAACTGACCTCCAAAAACACTCCAGTGATCAAGGGATTAAGCACATCTGCTTTCTCTTTGACCTGCAGAGATCAGACATATATTATCCTGATTGAAAATTTGATCACATTTCTTCATGCAAGATAAAGCTAAATCCTCAGTAAGTTTCAAATCACCATTGCTCTCTCAATCGTAGGAAAGCAAAGTCACGAACTGCAGAGCACATGCCCCGTAGTGTGCAAATAAGAACAAAGTAACCCACATTCACCCAACGCAAGTCATACATGAAAACACACAATACATCTTCCAATGAGCTGTGGACAACTGGAAAATTTAAAAAAATGATGTTATCTTCAATAACTCCTGAGTGTTTTGGAAAAATCCACAACAGGATCTCAAATCTAATTTTCTTCTGTCTCCTTGTACTGTCAGCACCAACTCCCACCCAACTCTGTGCCTGGCTGAATGCAGCAGGAGGTCTTCAAAAGCTCAGCACACCTTCAGCTGCCACGATTTGGGGGAACACAGGCCTAGAACCTCAGCTCACAGGGCAAAAAACTGCACACATAAACATGCAAACACAAAAAGCACTATGTGGTGAAGATCTCAAGGCTGTAGTCAACCAACCACCACACCTTATTCCTGGTGTAAATCTTACCCCTGCAGTTGTTAAGCACGTAGTAAACTCTTTAGAGAAAGCTGATAGTTCTTTACACAGCACAATCGTCATTCTGCAGAAGAAGAGTAGGAAAATGGTGTAGTAATTACAGTTTACAACAATAACTTTCTCTTAGCATTACTCTAACACAAAAACATCTTGTTTCCATGCATATAAAGCTAAATTAAACCAAAACTGTTATAGAGCACATATACAGTCTGAGCACATAAAGAGTCTGAAGAACCAGAAGTTCCCCAGATAAATGAGGGAGGGAAAAAAAAAGGAAAAATAAATAATTAAAGCTGAAGAGCTGAAACAGCATTCAGAGGACAGACACAGCCATTCAAGAAGGAACAGTCTGAACTTGCTTTTTTTTACTGACAAGTGTAATTTTGTGACTTAGAAGGTACTGAGTGCTTCACATAATTGACAAGTATCTCTCAACAAACCAGAAAGACCTTGTATTAAGCATTATTGGTAAGACCAGTCTACTAACAAGTTGCAGTAATTTTACAGTATCATGTACCTAACATACTAAATGATTAACAAAAAGGTAATTAAGAATCAGTTTTATATAACTGCTTTGTCATAATTTAAATGTCTATCCACTAACTAGCACAAGCTTAGGGCAAACACTCTTCTTGGCTATCTAAAAGCTTTTAAGTAGGGTTTCCTCTTGCCTATCAAGAAAAGTCTTTAAGCTAGAAAGAGACAGCAGAATTCTGCTGGAAGGCAGTGGTGCCACCCAAAGCAACTTTGAACACATATGCAGATTTCAAGATCCCTGCATCCCAAAGATTTTTTAGACAGTTTAATCATTATGTAAGTAATTACGTGCTACACATTTACTAATACTTGAACCTACTGTGAAAGGGACCTGGCTCTGTCCGTGGCTGTCACCTCTTGTTTCTGACCATGTAGAAACAAAGCTGCAGTTTTGTGAAACATTTCAATGGAGCACGCTGTCAGTTCAGCCAGACTTCTTATGGCAAACGTGTGAATATCCTGCAAGAGTTAAAAAGATTCTCCATACCACACAAAAACTGGCAGCTTTTATTTTCTAAATAACAAGTGAATCACACAATGTACTATCACTATGCTGCCCTTTCAGACCTCAGAATCTGCACAGAAATAGAAACCCATAAACTCCGGGAATCACAGCTGTAACTTAGCAGCCAGAGAAACACTCTGTGGCCAAATACTCACTTCCTTCATTACTGAGTTACCTCCACTGATTTTTTAGCATCATGGTAACCATCTCCAGATTCTACTTCTTGGTTTTCTTCACTCTCTTTTTCTTCCTTAGGAAGACCACTGTTGAATTGTGCTATCCATTCATGAGCAGACGTCCTCACCTGTATGAAGATATGTCATAGTACTTAATGACTGGAATGAAGACCACCCTGCACATCCCAAAACATGGAATATTTAACCTCTCTAGAGGAAAGAAACAGATGTAACTTTTGAGCTAGTGAGAAGAACCAGGACAAATGATCCTAGTGCCTTCAGGCTTTGTAGAGGGTTGGATGCACTGATGCAGTTAAAGGCAGTAATTTCTCTAGCATCAAGTGCAGGAGTTTACCAGCAAGACCATGACTAAGAGGTGCTTTAAAAACATGACTACAGAATGCTGCTGCCACTTGGTGGATCTGAAGGGTAGTGAAATGAAGACAAGAAAGGCAATTCTACCTCATACCAACTTCTGAACACAGTAAGACCAGCTGCTTCATACGAAGAGAAAGGCTTCAGTTCATGACTGTAGGTTGATTTCATTGTGGCAGCTGAAGGGTTACTGCTCCTGGCTTTGTCACCACTGATTATTGCCCAGTGACAGGGCAAAGACACACTGGTATCTACTGATTCAGAGCCAAAGACATGATAGAGTATGATCTTGCCCCACAAAGTCAAAGGCCCATCCCTTTTGCCTACCTCTGCCAAAGGATCTAAACCAGATCTTCTTTTCATGCCTTTGATATTTTCACCAGCAAAGCAGAACCAAGAAGTGGTTACTGTAAGGAATCCCTCCAGCTTTTAGAAGGCAGGAAATAACTCACCGTGATCAGTTTGTCCGGCTTTGAGCAGATATGCAATTCTGCAAACAACTCTGTTACTTCTTGGGTGAATTCCTCATCTCCTAAAGGATAGGAAAGGTTGAAGAATCCACACAAACAATAGACAGAGGAATAAGCAACATTTCAATACACAACTGGTTCTGCACAAGTCTCTCAAGTGTTTTCTTCATGTCTCATTGAATCATCACCTCAGGCAAGAATGCATCAAACTCAGCCTTTTTAAATACGATTTATGAAGTAAGTTCTGAAAAGGTGGATACATCAGTGCCAAAAGGTTAGCTTTGCTTTTTCAATTCTGGTTTTGTAGCTAAGGTAATTCCATTTTTTTTCCTACTATTATTTTTCAGGCAGCACTTCACAATGCACTAACTTGCACATCACCTTGGAGAATCTGAAATAACATTTAAAGCCTATGGTTCTCCTATTATGTATGGCAGGGCAGATGTTAACAGTGGGGGGAAGACTGTGAGATCCATCATGTACAAATATATAATAGGTACATTAAATGTTAAATGATAGCTAAGGAAGGTGTGTAAAGCCTCCCTGATGAGCCATTTAGGTAAAGCAATGCAAGACATTTACATTTAAATCTCCGTAATCCTCAAGAATCAGATGGCTCTTATGTAGGGAGGCACCTCTAAGGCTTTTGGTCTGTATGGTTAACTCTAATTTATAAAGAAAAAAAAAACCAAAAAAAAACACAAAAACGCTTTTTGCTTTCCCACAGGTTGGACAACTCTATTCAGTGTCTTTCTCTCATGGCCAGTGGAACCCAGCATCTCTTTGAATTTGCATTTTGGCCCAAGGTCAGTTGTATGAGCTGCCCACAAGTCAAGCAACTCTAATCCTGCTCTGGCAAGAAACTGTTCCTGCTACAGAATTAATGCACAGCAGCTTTCCAGAGATGAAGGGTATTGTTACCTGTCATGCTCCTGCCCACAGACAGCTTTAGGATTAAGCATCCAGCTAAAGAATAACTTCACTTTGGCATCATGCCCATTGCTAGTGATCTCAGGGCTGGTTGATTCTACACTGAGAATTTCATTAAGAACCAGTTTCTTCTCCCAGAACCTCTTACCCTTCTTTTCTTCCTCTTCATCTTCAAAGAATTCAGGTAAAGAAAATGCTTCTTTGAGTTGCTCTATTTCATCCTTCAGCGTGTCCAACTCTTCTCCAGAGAGGGCATTCAGAACCGATTTCACCTAGTTAGGGGCAGCACGGCCATAAAAAGAACCATAAATCCAACAAGAAAAAAAAACAGGATGGAAGATAAAGCACCGGTTTACACTGCACGTGAAAACATCACAGATTGATATTAATGAGAAAATGCTTTTTTCCTGTGGGAAGGAAGAAAGTGAAAAAGACTGAAATCTCCTTGAAAATCCATTATTATTCAACACATTATTCAACTAATTTATTTCATTAAAAAGTGAATGAATTCTGAAATTGCATGCTGATCTGCCCTCCTCCTTGCCCCAAGACATAGAGGACAATCTCTGCTGTGCTTGCAATACTCTCCACTTCTCCAGACCAAGGCAGCAAACAAGTGGGTATGACAAGAGAGTAACTTGTGAAAAATTATTGAATAACTGGGTAAAGAGAATGGCTCTAGGAGCTGAGGACGGGCCATAATGCTCCCAAGATAAACACCAGATCGTAATGCAGGGGTCAAAGTGAAGTTGTGTAATCAATCATTTTATAGCAAGTTCTCAGCCCTTGATTTCACATGTATATACATATATTTCTCATCTTTTTTGCCCTGCTCAGCTGAACTCAAAATAGAAGACAAATCGCTCAAGGCCATTACCTTTGATTCACTCTCTCTAGAAAGCATCTCTAAGGCCTCCAGATGCGAAAGACCCTGAAACTCATCAAACAGTAACCCATAATGGGCTTTCTTCTCCGTAGCCATGGTAACCTCAGTAGCTGTCTGCTGCTCTTCTTTCTCCTTTGCCTCTCGTAAGACCTGAAAAAAAAAAGCAGAGAACACGGGTCAGTGCCAGAAGATACAGAATACAGGAGAAGAAGGCTTTTGGTTCAATAGTAAACAATTACTTAAAGACAGAATGGCAAAAGAAGGGAGAAGAAATGAGAGAAGACTTGATATGGAACTGCCATACCTGTGATAACGTTGAGTTTCTGTTCATTAGGCCCTTTGTTTTTTTGAATCCAGGGTCTCCCTCAGCTATTACATCCATTGTCTTTTTCCCGATGAATTCCAAGGCATCCAGACCTCCACTAATAACAGTTTTGCCCTGGGAATCAGATTTGGATATACACAGCACATAAAAATCACCAAAGACTATAGAACTGATTTATACAGCAATGTTATGCCACTCACATACAAGCCAAATTGATCCTCGTGACCCTAAAATTCAACCCTGATCATCATCACAAAGGTAGCACAAAGACATGGAAAGAGTAACAACACGCTATCATCCAACAGCTTAATACGGCACTCAGAGACCTGCAGCAATCTGATGGGAAATACATTTTTATTTTGTAAACAAGCTGGTTCTCAGCACATTAAAGTATTAAAATATCTAGTTCTCACCCTTCCAATCAGAAAACACTAGACCTGCGGGTTGCTAACTCTTGTTCAAGCCTTAAAAGCAGAAGCTAGCTCTCCACCTGCGGCTCTTTCAGATTCACTGGCAAATTGACAAGACAGCAGATCACAAAAGCACAGTTTCTAAGGGTAATGGGTTCCTTTGCAGTGCATTTCTCATGGTCACAGGAGCAAGCTCATTTCCAAGCAATTTGGGCTAGTTTCACAGAAGTTTTTGAAGACAAGAATGGATTTCAGCTCTAGACATTTCTGGGGAAATCAGTGGAAATATTCCAGGAATGAGTCTGACCCTGCATTTACCCGAATACTCTAAAGGAAGGGAGCAAAGATAATAGAGTACAGAGGTGATGTGCACGGGAACGCACACACCACACAGTCCACCATTAGAGCTTTTTTGTTAGTTATCAATATTTCATACAGAAGTATCAAAATTCAAGACAACTTGCACATTAAGTGCCAGCTAGAAGCAAGGCACAGGATAAAGACTGCCTGAATGTTGAAACAGTTTCTCCCCATTCATTCCACAAAAGTAAAAATTAAAAGTTTCCTCTTATGATGCTTCAGAAGAAAGGTAAAAACCCCAATGCTCTCTTAAACCCATTGTATCCTGCATTCCCAACTCACTCACTGTGCTTTGGACAGCAGTAGAGATGGTTGATAAAACTCCAAGAGCCCCAGCAATAGGAAAGGAACTGCCATCATCAACTCCATCTGCACTGCCAGCACCAGTGTCCTCACTTCCTGCATTAAAAGGCAGAAAATTAACTTCTTCACTCTCCCCCCAAAAATCCCATCAGCTGCATAGCACAGAAAATTAATAAACATTAAGTGTCAGCCAGAAGCAAGGCTAGAATTGGGATTATTTTCCTACCTACTTTTCAGAGGTAACAGGAGTAAGTAATAGAGTATTATTTTAGTACACAGATATGTATTTCAAGATGCAAGATGCAGGGTAAGGTGATGTTATTTTGGGGCTGATTATATGTTATGAGAAACACTTCAGTGCTGCTGTTATGCAGTAAGAACTGACCTCTTGTAGTATCTCCAGTCTCTGAAGAGATTTCACTAGGACTAGGGATCCCAAGGGTTGTTTCTGCTTTTTCTATGACATTTGAAATACCTTGACCTAGAGAAGACAGCAGTATTGCTTCAACCGAGATGCAACAGAAACCAGAACAGAAAAAGGACTAGGGCTGCATATTGTTCTCTATCATTCTGCATTCCTCCTGTCCAAGATAGTTCACCCAGCACGTGAACCTACTACCCAGCTTGATTGCCAATGTAAGGAACTTGGGTTTCCTCTCAGTTTTTAAATAAAGTTCTAAATACCAGCTGAATACCCATTTAAATTACCAGCTGAAAAAAATGCAAACACCTTAAAACCTCAAAAGTAATTTTGATTGTGCATATCTCCTGTATCTCACTATACCTTTTGGTAGAAGTTTTCCCCATTACTTGAATGATTCTCTTGACGTTTTCCCAATAATTGCTTCTATAACAGAAATCCCCTTCTCTAGTAACAAGCTCAAAATCGTTAGCCTGAGACATCAAGTATTGTTAACATATTTATCAAATACCAGAAAGAGCCTTACCTACAGTGGCTACAGTAGCAGATGCAGTTGACAGAAGAGATTTCCCCCAGCTTCCCCAGTAGCCCCATCCTGTCTGAACAGTAGGAGAATTGGAGACCTTTAATACAGAAAAGCAGAAGAGATTGATGCAGGTATTATGGTGATGAGAGAAACACAAGCAGTCTGTGACGTGTAACTTTTATACAGCTTCTTGTTTTCAGGTAAGTAGCAATGTGAGTTTTCAACAAAGCAGCAAGGTTTATGGTCAAAATTCTTCTGTACATAAAGCCATGAAACGTGAAGTCACTTTAATTAGAGCAAGCACAGGAACATACCTTGAGTGTTTCAGCCACAGGTTGTTCTGTAGCAGCAGGCTGGCTTGGGGGTTTGGGTTCAGGTCTTTTCCGAGTCATAGGCACAGGCTCAAGCTCTTGCTCTCTCTCTTCATTGCTCTCAGCACAGCTAAGATCCTCCAATTTCTGTTCATTTTCCCCTTTATAAGAGGTTTCTTCTTTCAGACTTTCACCACTGTCTTTCTCAGACATGACTATGAACACGCAGAAAAAGCAAAACAGATAAAATAAACACTCCCTTGTACATTTCAATATTAGTTCAAAAGCACCTCATTTATGCTTTAAATAATTAAACACAACAAAGACAGAAATCTCTTTATGTTGCCACACATACCCACACAAACAGATTATGTTTATAAGGGAGTGTGCACACTGAGTTACGTCTGACTGGGAGAAATGTCACACTTGGAAGTTTAAAGTCCCACAGAAACGTCCCACAGAAACACGTGGCTTTATCTAACTGGCACACCCTCTCTGCAGGAAAAAACCAGGTTGCTAACTCTGAAAAGCAAATAAAAGGTACAAAAGGTCCTCAGAACATTAAATCCATAACTTGCTTCACCAAAAAAAAAAAAAAAACCAAAAAAAACAACCAAAATAAAAACAAACCCAAACAAATTGCTTGGGACTTTGAAAGGTGTCAAATACCAATGGGGATAGCTGTCAGAATGCCAGGCAGGTAGGGAGGCCGTGACTGCTTCACTTCTGTATTTAGGGGTGAGGTTTGCCCAGGTGTTAAAACGACCTAGAATCTGAAACACACTCCAGCTGCCACAAACACTGCCCTGACATCACCCATCAGGGATGACGGCGCCCACAAATAGGGCTGCCATGCTGCAACCTGCTCACAGGGCAGGGGTTTGTCCCTCCTGCTTCACCAGCTCCAGGGCAGTAAAGTGAAGGCAGCAGCTGGCAGGGACAGGCAGGGCCACGTCAAGCACCTCTGGGCGTCAAGCAGCATCCCCAGAGAGGCAGCCCCTGATGTAATCAGGGCAGCTACCCCCGGGAATGGGATTTTCTTACCTTCAAGTGAAGGATGAGGACGGCAGCCCCGAAGGAAAGGGTGGCTCTGGG